>JALIRH010000005.1:37159284-37274284 GCA_023055505.1 Callipepla californica brunnescens | reverse complement strand
CAACTGTGTGGCTTTATTCGTCCTTTTGTTGCAATTATGAAGGTTCTGTAGCTATGATTAGAAGTCTACTAATGTGCAGCCTGAGCCCATAACATAAATTCTGACTCACAGCAAGCTCTGGTTCTGAATAGGCTGAACATTTACACTGAGTGATGCTTTCCACATCCAGGGCAGCTCCTTTCTGATAGCATAGCGGGAAGCATTGCCAGGAGAATGTAATTAGGGGTGGTATCAAGCTATTTACTCCATTCCCTGCAGATGCTGAACCAGTGTTCAGGAAGAAACTAGAACACCTGCTGGCTCTAATGAGGAGTTACCAGTCCCTGGGCTATGTGGCATGAGCTCAGTTATTAGAAAGTATTAATTAATCTTAACCTCTTCCCAGGCTCTTTATGTCTCACTTCCAAAGTGTTGTTCCTCCTGTCCTTTGTGGTGTGTGGATTCTTGCTGAGATTTACCCTCTTTGCTTTGTCTGTGGCCTGATGCTTTCTGTGAAACAGATGGCAAACTTTATCCTGCCTTTCTGAGAGGGCACAGTAGCAGTGAAAGGTACACTGTGAACATGTTTCCAGTCTCAGTTCCTGGCACTGCTGGGGGTCTGGACAGTTATTTCCTTTCTCTATTCAACTTCCCATATTTTGTCTCTGCAGCAGGAACTTGCAGTGGCTTTCCAGGGTCTTTCAGGTGTCGCCTTCACAGAAGGATAGCACATGAAGGATGTGCCTTCAGCTGAGTCACAAAAAGGGCAAGATGCCACTGATGCTAGCTTGTGGGTAGTGTGTGACACTGAAAGTGTTTTAGATGCAAAGCTTGTCATCTCAAGCCCATGTACTGTAGCTGTCTGATCAGATTCATCCAATGCCGTGGGCAGAAGGGAGGCAGGATCTGAGTTTTGTGCTTAGTGCACTTGCGTGTCTTTACATGAGGGTGTCTGTGTCTTGCCAGATACTTGAGTTTTGAAATTTTGCCTAAGCAATCACAAGTGGAGGCTTAGTTAAATCATTTAAACATCTGTAACTCATTATGTCAAAACCCAAATACAAATTATTGCTGAGATTCCACTAATTGATGCTAAATGGAAAGAAAAATAACTCAAGAGAAAAACTCTCCTAGAACCAATCAATAAATTAAAGATGCTTGGGGATATAAATTCAGCAGTTAAATGAGATACTAATGAAGATGGGAATTTAATGGTGAGTACGCTCATTATATTGTTTTAAAAACTCAATTTGATGTAGATTTGGTACTGGTAAAAGGGAGACAGCCTCGTGACAAACGTCTGTGAGAACAGAAGTTCTTCTGGTATATGACAAAACTCCTGCAGTTTATTGCTGAGCAGTTTTGCTTCACTATTTCTGCAAGTTGTAGCAAGATCTGGGGGGAAAGCGTGGAGCAGTTAATTATAAAAACAACTAATGACTGTTCCACGAGGTCAGTTTGCTTCTTGGAGCCTAAAAAGGATGGGATATTAACACATGTATCATTTTTTTGACATCAGAGGACAAGTGCAGAGCTCAAAACACTGCTATTGGTTTTAAAGCAGAACTTAATTAATTAGAGATGGACTGAGCAGGTTTGGCTGGAAACAGGTAATGGTCTTCCAAAGAATGGAGCTGCTCAGATATTGCCAGACTGCAAATTAAGAATGCTGCTTCCCAGCTCAGCACAGTGCTGCTGCTTCCTTGCTCCTTCCATGGCTGGGTGCCATTCCTTTCTTCCAGCTCTGAAGGTGTTTCCCTTAAACTGCTCAGGACAGCTGCCTTAGGAGGAGAAGAATTATGTCCCACATAACAGGTAACAACTCAAACTGATATACTTAACCTATAGACCCTGCAGTGGTCAGTTTCCCAGCTTCTGGCCGCAGCCCACTTAGAATTCCAGGGGATGCCATATCCTGCTCTTTTCGAACCAGCAATACTTTGGGATAGAAAAAATGCATTGAACTCCACTTCTGCACAAGCTACAGCCCCACTGTGGCTAGGATGAAGCAGCTTGTTAATGCCTCTGCTTTGCCTTGACATCAGTGAGGCATTTTTCTTGTGTCAAGGTGGAATTTGGTGAACGCAATTATTTTCCTTTATCTCACACTTATGTTTAAACTGCATCTCTGCTGGTACATGCCCTGTTTTGATTAATATTAAACTTCCAGATCATCTTTTTGAATTGGAGCAATTTCTTATGACAAATAGTCCGGAGAGCCAGATTTCTGAGTGATTAGTAGCAGGCTGAGAGAACTGGATGCTTGGGGAGCTTAACGATTCGTGGCTAGATTCATTCACCATGGTTAGAGTGGTGGGCATGTCACAGCTGCGATTCCTCTGGCAAAACCTCAGCCTGAAATGATTTTAAATCAGGAGCTGAGTTTTTCATCTCCCCTTCTTTTGAGGTTGGCTGCCTCACTGTGAAGGGGGAGGGGAGGAGATGCAGTCTCCCAACCCAGGAAATACTGAAGAAAACTTTGCCCATGAGGACCTACTAAGCTGTAAGTCTGTTCTTCCATTTTTTTTCTAAGTTTATGGGCACAAAGGGAAAAACTCTCACTGGCTTCAGGGTGTTGGACTCAGGGGATGCATTTCCACATACTGTGTGGGGTGAGGAGAAGAGAGAAAGCCTTCACTGATTTGAATTGTAATCTAAGGGTATGATGGTGGTAGAAGTCCTTGGTAAAGGGATTTAGGAATGCACCAGTGACACGTTTATGACTTCCTCTCATAACATACCTGAGAGGGCCATAGTTCTGAATTGCAGGAATGGCTTAGGTTCTGGAAGTACTGCTATAATGCCAGTGGGTTGCAGTCAAGCATCTACACTTTGTTCCTGGGCTGACCAGGCAGTGCTGCTCCATGCTGTATGGTTCAGGTACCAAAGTGGGGAAGTTTTGTCTAATCTGTTTTCAACTTCAGACCTAAAAAACTGCTTTGTTTGCTTAGTAGCAAAGGGTAAAATGCAGAAAATCAGGTGAAATCAATGACTGGGCTGGAAGATAGAGCAGTGCTTATGGGTGTGTGGGAACTGTTGAATCATGGCCTGAACCACTGATTGATCACCTGAGGCAAGCACTGAGTCAGTCACAGGGGCACAGGTGAAGGCAATGTTCCTGAGTGACTGGAAGGGGTGGAGTCTGGCTCCACCTCTCCCAGACCCCATTTAAGGGCTGACCACCATTAGGGAAGGATCTCTTGTTGGTGAGCCTTGACCATTTGAAAGGTGAGCCCCTCTTTACTTTTCAGTTGTCTGTGTACCATCTATATAAGCCTAACAAAAATATACCATCCTCTGTGCTATTTTCCCTGAGTACCACTCTTTGGGATGATTTGCCTTGCAATGGGACATGAGTTTCTTTGTTTCCAGTGAAGGAAAATGCAATTTTTTCTTTTCCTTAATGTTGATACTTTTCCACTTGAAGACCACTGTGTAAATTTAGACCACAGAGGTCCAAATGATCTTAGTTGATCAAGGTAGCAGTTCAGCTGGAATTTGGGCCTAGGTATTCCAGGTTGTTGTAACATATCAGATAAAAAGCTGCCTTCAATTAAACAAAAAAATTGTGGTCCAGTTATGCTGTTGTAAAGCTCATGGCTGCTGTTAATCCTGTGAAATGCTGAGCGCTCTGTGAATAGGAATTCAAGATTTTGTATACTTACGGAGATTGGGCCCAAGGTCTGGATGTTCTATTATTGAAGCTCAGAAATCACTTTGAGATGCTGAACATTGATGGTTTTATCTCTCTCTGGAAATGGTGAACCCTGTTATTTGTGGAGGGAGAGATGTGTTTGCATCATGGCTGGCAGACTTTTTGGGGGATGTGGTCTAAGTTACAATACTTATTGTTTGCATATGCTGGGATGAGGATATTTTTTGTTGAAACTTAAAATTCAGGCCATTTTAGTTGAATACAGAGAATAGAATTATTTTGTTCAGTGATAGACATCTGTTTTTGTCACCAAAAGGACTTGTAAGGTATCAATTTTCTTATCCTAAAATAGCTGTCTAAAGTAGTTCAGGTGCAACATACCCCAGAGTAGAGAGAAACATATGCTGGCAATACAGAGATACTGAGATTTATCTTGTGTGGTGGCATTTACACTGTAGGTGTTGGGGGTAACTCCTGTTTCTTGCAGAGCTTGTGTAAAATCAAAGGCTTGATGTTAATGCATATGAAAATTAAGAAGTTAATTAGTGCGGGATTTGATATTTGAGCAACTTATTAGAAACTGCTCACCTCTTTGTTGCAGTGAAGTTACTTGCATAAAAACAGGAAGGACTGTGAATTCCTTAATAAAAATAGAATACTATCTTATTTTTGGACTATGTCAGCCTCAGATCTTGCAATTCCATGCAGAACTGGCTCAAAACTGCCCAGAAATACATTAGCTGTCATAGTTCATTTCTTTGCTACATCTGTTTTTGAGTAGCAGTGTTAGCTTTTTCAATCAGGTTTTCAATCAAGGTGTTTGATATTGATACAAGTAAATGAGATGGCCTTCTCATACCAGTCACTGTACAAACAGAATTTGTGAGCTGTTACTGACCTGAAGAACTTCCAGTTTCATTGCTAATTTGGTTAAAGAATGAGAGAATTTTCCTCCAGCTTATGCCTGGGGAGATGACTCCTGAGTTTCCTGCAGCTCTGTTCACAGGTGGAATAGGTTGTACTTTTATGGTGTAGGAGATGGGAAGTCCAAGTGCCCTTCTCCCATCCATAACAAGCTCCCACTCATGAACTGAAAGGCAAGTGGCTTTATGTGACAGCTCACCTAAGGAAGCTGTAAAATGTTGCTTTTACTATCTCCTGTCATAAGTTGTCACTTTCCCTGCAGCAGTGTGATCTGATGTGAAGGGAGAAAAAAAAGGGGAAAAATCAAACCATTTTTATGTGGTTATCCATTTGAATCAACACCTGCAAAAAAACTTCTTGCCTTGCTCCTGGGTGTGGGAATAGGAAGCCTGACAGCTCTTTTAGACCTTTGTGTCACGTGAAGCGGTGCTGTTAGTCTCTTGATCGCTGGACCTACACCTTGGATGTAAGATCATCTCCCTCAGATAATCCTCATATGTTTCTTGCAATAGCATCTATGTTTTTTCTAGGTGCTCTGCTCAAGTTAACAAATGGATAATGCATGTCATGAAGCACAGATTTATAACTGTTTGGCAACCATTTTGTTACTGTAGTGTCATGACTTGTTTTGGCATGGCATCATTCTCTGACTGCATACCTGTGTGTGGCTTTAATACAAAAACATAAATAAACACCTCTCTGAGTGCAGAACTGAAGACTTGTATTAAAGATGAAGAGTAGGAAAACAAAGCACAGACTTCTCATTACCTGTTAGTCAAAATACAGGGCAAATGTCACTAACAAAGACTTAGAGGAAATTAGATACTGCTGCGAAAAACTGGGATACTCTGCAAGGCTTTAAATTCATCCTAAATGACTGTGAGGAATCTGTACTAATTAATTAATTTCCTTGACTGACAAATAGCCTTTAGATCACAGAAAGTGTATGTAATATGTATGCATGTGAGTGGCAGATGGAGAAACATCACAGATTACTTTCTTAACGTATAAGACTGTCTATTACTCTGCTGTTACAGCTGTGTGGTTTCAGTAACTCCCAGTAAGCACTGCTTGTCCAAGTAGGTGGACTCACTAGCTGTGAACCATCCAGGAGAAAAAGGCAGCAGATGAGTTTGCATTGACTCCTTCCAGCCCAGGCAGTAAGGGCCCAATTGACCACACTCAGGAGAAGGAAGATTGATCTCTATCAGATAGCACTTAGACCACAGTGAACATGAAGGGTGATTCTCTTGGGAATACATTAAAGGAGATGTATGCTTTATCAACGGTTGTCCATGGAAGAGTCTGTCAAATACTATTTCCATCCTCTTTGGAGAATGGAACTGGAAAATGGCACTTCTTGTAATGTCCAGTCAAGGCCCAAGGTTAACAAAAGATAGGCATGCCACTGGGACACAGGATGTGCAAAGGAATAGAAATGGGTACTAGAGTTTTTCCCTGGGTGTCCCTTTTCTTTGTCCCTGTATTCAGCCTGGCTGGAACTATGCTGAGATTAGCAGGATTTGGGTCAAAAGCGGCAAGAGAACAGTAAGAAAGGATCAAGGAGAAGGTGTGATAGTATCAAATAGCTGTTGACACTCAAGGCAATACATTAGTGTTTTCACTGAGATCTGAATACTGATAGGCAGATAGACGAGGACTAGCAGAAAATTGCAGAAACATTCTATCCTAGTAAATCTTAATTTTGTATATCATTAAAGAATGTTGTGAAATTGGCTATAGGCAGCTCCAGAAATAAGTATCAGAGGTTTCATTAAGGTGGAGCAGGACCTTGCTGAATGCTATGCCGCTTAACCAAACATTCAGCGTGGGCATTTCTCCTGGTTTGAAGGAGTTCCATGACATCAGTCCTTTGTGGTGCTTAAAAGTAAACCTAAGTTATATGCAAACAGAAATGGCTAAGTCCATCCTGCTTACCCATTCCTCATGCCCTTAACTACAACTGAGTAGTACAACACAGTTGCTTCCAGGAGTAATCTCAGTTAAACCTCAACACCTTTCCCTTCTCGCGGTCCTTGCAATTAACAGTCAAAGGAAACCACAAGGGGAGAATGATAAAAATTGACTTCTGTTTCACTAGAAATATTTTCCCGTTTGCCCACAGACTGATGCTATTCCGACTCTTAACTGTTCCTCCCTGGGGTTTGATAACAGTAGCTCACAGGAGGCTGTAGCTTATCTGAAGACCAAACAGTAAATTTCTTATTTCCGCTTAGTGGTGAGGTGTTTAATTGCTGCTTAGTTTCGCAGTCAAGTAATTCACATTGATGTGCTAAAAGCAGCCACTTGCAGTTAAGTTTGCGTTCAGGGGCTGTGGTGAATGATCATGACATTTTTTTTTTTGCAGGCTCCAGCTCTGCAGGCTGAGAGCATTCAAGTTTCTCCTCTTGAATGGGTAAGCAATCTGTAGAAAATTAAGTCTGAAAAGACAGGAGAGGTGCTGAAAGGCAGGCAGTTTAGGGAGTGAGGCTCTTAGGGGTGAAATTTTTAGTCCTGCACGAATTCGGGTTGAAAAATGTATTACCACCCTACTGGTAATTTAGGAAAGGAAGAGTTGTTTAAATATAGAAAGACAGGGTTAAACAAGAAACGCAGGGTACTCACTGCATAAAATCCATGTGATTCTGCATCTACTCGAGCTAATGGTGTCTTTAAGGATGGGTCAGCTTACAGATGTAGATATGGAGACAGCTCAGTGCAGAGTTTTCTAACGTTGTTTAGTGGACTCAGTCCCCAGTTGCACTATGATACATTAGGAGTAACTCTTCCAAAGCTTCAAGGCCTGATTCTTTCCACTGCTTTTCATAGTTGTTTGCAGTTCTTAGCAGAAGGCATAAAATGCTACTGCTAGTTCAAAATTATGGGGAGTTCTGAGCTGCTAGCAATTTGATCTGCTGTATTTAAAGTTTGCTCTGAATATGGGCAGTAAAGCCTTGTCTTCATTTCTTTTTTTCTATTTAATTGTTTTTAATTTTAATGTCTCTTTTCCTCTGGAGGTCTGATATGTTCACTTCTGTGCAGGAGCTCTGTGTGTAACATGCAGAATGCCCTGCATGTGCCTGGACATCTATAGGTACAGAGACTGCATGACTTGGAGTCAGACAAGCCATTTTTTTCTCATGAGATTGGAACGTCTAGATAACTCATGAGGGGCAGAGCACAGCAGAGCCAGAGACGATGACACGAGTGCACCAAAGGGAGAGAAGTAAAACAGTTGCTGCAACTTTGCAAAATGGTTGCAGTGGGGGGTTACCAACTGTGTGTGCTTTGTGTTCTATGCCCATTGGAGATCTTGTTGCATGATGGGTTAGTAATGAGTGATTACTGGGTTTTAGTTCAGCGTTTTTTGATAGGTCATGCCATCAGGGTTTCTTGATATGCTGTTTCAGGACTCCTGCAAAGGGCAGGTTTCATGGCTGCAACGATGCTCAAGAGATCACTTGCTTGTTTATAATACGTAATGACTAATTAATATTTTAAAAGGTTCAATTGCTGTAATTGCCAACCAGATAATACGTTGTCGTTCATTTTCGACACTTGCCTGTGTTCTCCACATAATGCAGTATCTGTAAAGGGTACATCAAGATAAGTAATAAGAGCAGATATGCAGACTTGAGGCATGAGGGACCTTGGCTGAAGTGAAAGCTTTGGAGCACACAGCTCTAGAAAGTCTTGTCTTTTGAAAGGGCCTGTAGTTTCTGCTCATGAGCTCAGACTGCCCTCTATGCAATACTGCAGTCCTCTATCACGGGAGTGAAAAGATGTAATGCTCCATTCATCCTTCAGTAAAAGAATATAGGAGTCCACTTGACAGCTATTGCCTAGAACAAAATTTATTCATATAATTTTAGCCCAAGACAGTTCACTGAGTGGCCTACAGGAAACCTGGGGAGGGACTTCTTAAAGGATATGTAGTGACAGGAAAAGGGGAAATGATTTTAAATGGGCAGATGGTATATTTAGACTAAACATTTGGAATAAATTCTTTTACTGTGGGTGTGGTGAAACACTGGAAAAGGCTGCCCAGAGAGTCTGTGGGTGCCCTCTACCTGCAGGTGTTCAGTGCCAGGCTGGATGCGGCTTTGAACAACCTGGTCCAGTGGGAGAAGTCTTTGACTATGGCAGGGGGGTTGGCACTAAATGATCTTAAAGGTCCCTTCCAACCCAAACTATTCAATGATTAGTTGGTGCTTCTTCAAAATTAAAAATAAAAATCCCACAAAATCCAACAACCACCACTTGACTGAAAACAGAGAGTGATTCCTTATCCCGAGCTGTCTGCATTCATCTAAGTATGTTGTCTTCAAACTGAATATCACAGATCAGGGGAATTGATGTTACCTACTGAGGACAGCACGGCATAAACACAGTCAACAGATTTCTTTATATGAAAAAGGAGTAGGAATCCAGCACATTTCCTCTCCTGGGCAAATTATCAAGAGAGCTTCTCTTAGTTGAAACCAGAAACAGCAGCTTTCTATTTACTTAACCTATGACTGTAAGACACGTGGACTTATGCAAGATACAATTTTATTCATAAGAATTTCACTATCTTTAATCAGCTTCTATGTAATTCCTCCTGTATTTAATTGCTATGTTTTTAAATGTGTAAAATAATTCCTTTCCCCAATTGTGTAGCCAGAAGATGAAGAAATTTTCAATATTTTGTTCACAAAAATACTCTGTTGGCAGGATTTCTTTTGCTCTGCGAATACTGAAAATAGGAATATACAACCTTGTTTTCACGGGAGAATTTTGAACTATTTCAGCATCCTTCCCACAGCTGTGTCCAAAAATGCTTTGCAGAGTACAAGAAACTTTTTATGAAACTGTAATATAATCTACAGCACTAGAAATACCCAAGGTGATAGAAAAGCAGAAGAAAGAGACCACTTCAAATAAGCTTGTGTTTGTTTCTTTGAACAAAGGTGCTGATGACATGTCCTGTTTAGTGCTTGCAGTTGAAATCAGTTTTTTAGATTTTGGTTATGTAGTGTGCTAAAATTTGTGGAAATTCAAGGAGAAAAAAAAATCTCCCAATGAAATTCCTACGTGCTGTAGTAAGAGGATATCTTCACCTTCCTGAGGGTTGAAGGTGGTCACTGATGCACAAGCTTTTGGATAAAAGTGATCTTTCAAAACCTATTTCTAGTAGGGAAAAGCAGTTCATTCAGTGCATCTAAATGCTTCACTGGAATAAGGGCTCCAGCAGAACACTTCAATTGGCAAGAGACTAAACAAGCTAATAAAAATGATTTAAATACAATATTTCTAAGTTTACATATGAAAGATTGCTTTGAGTTAAATAATCCAAGTGTGTATATTTTACATATCTGAACGTGTAAATGCCTCTTATTGTAGGAGGAAATATTTGCCCTTGCATCCCTGGGTTCAGGCTATGGTCTGATGTAACGTGTTAGGAAAACTCAAGAGTGAGAATGGCGGTGTGATTGAATAGATTGCCTAAGGAGGTCAGAGAGATGTGTTAGGAACAGCACAGCTGTAGCTGACCCTGTTTTTGGAAAACTGGACAGATTTGATTCTATTGCATGATACCTTCAAACCCAAGTTCTCTGCATTGTGGATATCTCACAGCTTTCTTCTTTTATAGACACCACTGCATTTTCAAGAGCTTGATAAATCAAAGGAAATATTTACTGAGCAGGTGAACACCATGATATTTTTTTCATGGCTCTAAGGTTGACAGATTTTGATGGATAACCATCAAAATCCTTTTCTTACATGTCATCTCACCTGCAAATAGCAAATTGCTGATGAAGGTGCTAATGCTGCTCAAAGGAAGGATTTTCCAGCAAGTAAAAGGCATTAAATTCTATTTTAACTTTTTCCTTAGAAAAAGATGAAGCATTTTGTCCAAAACTGTTCAGAGTACGCTTAGGAGGGACACAAAACTGAGAAGAAAAAAAACCAGCTCGTAGGATTGAGTTTGCAAGGATAAGAAATTGGATTCTTCTCCATAAGAAGAAGAATCAGCTAACCATAATCTAACCATAATCACTGGCTAGTCTTGGGAGCATCCAGACAGACCGTGTAATGTATGGTGGCATCTGTAACTCAGATCTTCCTTTTGCTTGACTGTGTCCTGCTGGTGGCCAAAGCACTGAGAGCTGCGATGCTAGAAGCCCAGGCAGAGGGGTTTTCCCTTCATTGTGCCCAAGCACTGAAATGTTTCCTATCTGCTTGTACCGTAGCAGTGTATCTTGGCTGTAGCCTGAACCAGAGCTGTCAAGCCAGATCTCAGAGCAGAGGTACAATGAGAGTGGCTTGATGCTTGGTTTCCCTATTGCACCACTTACAATATTGCTTTTGTACCTTTGGAAACACCTTGTAAAACTACCAGAGCGTAGGATTGACTCTCCCCACCCATTCTTGGGCGTCTGTCTAACAAAGTATAATTGCCTCTGTCTAAAATCCCTCTCATTTTAACTGCTGCTTCCTTGCATGTGTGTTTGGGCTTTTGTTGCTTAGAGTGGCAGTATGTCGGGACTGAAAGGCAGCTAATGGGGATGGATTCCCTGCTGCTGAGAGCTGGTGATAATGCCTTTTAGCTTAGGTCCAGGACTTGCCCAAGTGCCTTTGTGCTCCTTCCTGGGTAAGGAGCAGCATGTGGGTGCTGACAGTCAGAAAGGAGGTGATGCTCCTGGGGATAAGCTCACCCCGCCCCTTGTTGGCAAGGGATCACCAGGCAATTTTGTCTTATATAAGCACTGAACAGCAGTGTTGTGTTTTCTAAGTCAAAATGTGTGTTTAGACCAGGTCCTCTCTTGCCACCTTCCATGCAATTTAATTGCTCCACCCTGCGCTGATTTATGCCTCAGGATTCCTGAGATTTGCAGTGTACATCCTTTTCTTCCCAACTGTTGTGTGCTGGTCACAGGATCCTACCTCCTTGGAAGTGATCCCTGTGATACCTGACATGGGAGGGTCTGTGTAGCTCAGAGATGTCTCAGCAGCCTGTGTTGTCCTTAGCTGCAACTGCATGCACCAGCAGTGGTGAAATCCTTTGGTTGTTTTCCTCTTCCACCTTAAATGTGCAGCACAGCATAAACCAAGAGGTCCTGAGCTGTCACAAGTCTCAAGTGGGTGATGTTTGTTTTCCCTCTGTTGCCTATTCCTTTTCCTAAAGAAGGAAGATCAATGGACTGTTTCAGCTCACATGACCTCTGGGAATAAAGGATGCTGCCAGAGTAGCTTCATTTTTTTAGGAAATGGGAGAAAATAAAAGGAAAAGGAATTAAAAATAAAGATTTAAATACTACCTCTTGCCCAATTCCCCTCCAAAAACAATACTATCCTAATAAAATAATGATGCGTTGCTTGTATTTTTTTTTTCTCCCCACAAGGACTGTGAGTTCATTTGTTTGTTTTACATTGCCTGCTCAGAACACTGTAGCTCTATGAGGTTAAAGAGATCCTCCGAGAAAGATCCTATTGATTTTAATTACCGAGAAACAGCCCACAGGGACAAAAGGACTTTGGCTGTTTATTTAGCCATCGCTGTGCTGCAGTATTGTGTAAGGAGAGATTAAATCAGCTGCCCTCATTATTACAATAATAATAAGGCAGAAAAGGTGCTTCAGGGCCTGAGGATTTTTTTTTTTTTTTTTTTAGGAGGCAATAACCTCCACCACTCCTCCCACTAATAAAAGGCAGACTTGAGGAACAAGGAACAATTACTATTAGTCAATATTAATTCAATTATGCTCCTGTTATTTATATCAGGAAAAGGATTTTTTTAATATTTTAGAAATATCAAACCAAAGCAGTGGCCGCATCTGTTCTTTTGAAGCTTGATTTTTTTTTCTCCAATGCAAAATGCACATTGAGTGATTTCTGCCTCTTTTAAACTGAAGCTAAAGTAAATTATTTATTCAGAATAACTGAGCAACTAAACCATGTACACAGTGGCACGATAGGGATTTATAGTAGCGTTTGTGTTGAGGATGCACCTACCTGGGTGTTAAACTGAAAACCTTCCAGGGATGAACAAGTGCTACTTGCCTGGGGTATGTTCCCACTCATCTTGGACTAAACCCAAGCTGAATTTATGGTGGTTTCAGCAGCAGCAGAAATCAGTTTGTTCTGCTTGTGCTATTTATGAATTTGTGGGTATTTTTGGAGCCTGTGTCCCCACGTTGGTTTCAGCTTTGTGACTTTTCATAAATTTCCTTATGAAAATGTAGTATTTCCCCTAGGATATTCCCTCACTTAAGTACTTTTTAATGAATGCATGATACCTGTGGCCAGAAGTGCCCAAGCAGCCAAATTCCAGTGCTTTCTGTGAACTGTTTTTCAGGTCCCATCTGTGCCTTAAAGAAAAATAAGCCTGTATTCTTGTTGGCATTGATCTCTATGAAACTGTACTTGAGTAACCCAGGAGCAATCCAGCAGGTGGGTGTAAGCAGAGGTTGGTTGTAATAAAGGACAGTGTTTTAACACTAAGCTGAGTAAAGCTGGAAACCGTCGTTAAAGACAGAATTGGTCTTTGAAACACCTCGGCCAGGCAATGTGTAAATGCATGGTATTTGTAGTTTGGAAAAAATAATGGAGCTGCAAGTCACTGCAGTGAAGCTGTAATTTGGCTGTGATCTGTGGGAGCTCTGTGCATGCAGGGTACTCTACAGGAGGGCTTTAAAATGAGCCCTGGGACAAGCAGTTTAGCTGTCAGTATCATTTGCAATCTTCTGTGCAAAAGATGTGGCAGAAGTTGGCTCAGTGACTGCATCAGCTCAGGAACTGCTGGCACACGTAAGGGTTTTCTTTCTTTTCCTTCTTTCCTTTTTTTTTTTTTTTTTTCCTTTTGTGATTCTGTGAAATCATGGTACAGAAAAAGGATTTCTTAGTTCTAATTCTGCCTCAGCTGAAGCTTTCTGAACTTCATGTTCTCAGCTGGGCCTCCAACTCTGTTTTAACGGGTGCTCGTGTGACAAGTAGAGATCCAAAGTAAGTATAGTGGAGGACAGCACCAGGCACATGGTGACGTTAATCTTTTAATTTAAATACTATGTTCTGCTGAAGTTACTTCCTTAGATGTCCAGAAGTAGTCTGGATTTGGACAGATGGAGACAGAGTACAATTCTGAGCTGAGATCTGTGGCATTGCCTGAGGATGTGGGAAGAATTTTTGAGCGTAGGATCTTTTCAGAGGTCATGATTTCTTCTGTTTCTTTTCTACCTGGACTGCAGGTACTATGAAGGAGTGTTCCCTAATAAGACAGAATTAGCTGACGGAGAAGGTAACAGCAATTGGTAGTTCAGGAGAAACTGATTTCAATAAAAGAGTAAATCTTAAATGTAGAGAGCAAAGATCAGCAAATACAAAAAGCAGGATGTGTAGACAGTCTGTAAACTTAAATGTAAATATCATGGGTTATCGAGGCTTATTCTGTAGAAACTGGGGCTATGAACTGGGATGTTTGCTGTTTGTGTGAGTGTATCTGAGTATGCTTTTCTAGATGAACCTTTTTTAGGCAGCCAGTAAATGCAAACTGCACTCTTGCAGAGTAAAGCCTAAGGTAACCAGGTATTTATTCATTATTTCTGATTTTCAGACTTATGCTAGGATCACACATGTTTTCAACTACAATTTCCCATCTCAGGTGCATAAAGCTAAGTGCTACTCCTCAGCTTTCCTGAGATTAATACAGGATTAACAATAAACTGAACCGGGTCCGATTTTCTCTGTGACTTCCTGTGAAGTTCTTCCTTACCCCAGTGGCTTAGTTTCCTACTGGAAAGCTACACGCAGTCTCTGTTTAAATTTTAAACCTATTTTAAGTTATTTCTTGGTAAGATCCATTACACGATTTCATTAGTTGTCCTGTCAGCCTTCAATATGGGGGTCAGCCTTGGGAATTTTCTCCAGCACTTCTTCATCAGTCCCAAAGGTGTATTTGCCTTTTGTCCTCTTCTCAGCCCTTCTCTTTCATTTCTATGCCTTTTCGACTCTGTAACTCTGCTTATTCTATTTGCATATGAATATGCCTGTCTTTCAATTTGTATTTTCTGGATTCATCCCATACTCTATGCCTGTTCACCTGTGATTTTTGTCCTCAGCTCATGTACAGGGGCCACCTGCTGCCTCAGTTTCTGCTCTCCAAGTACCCTTTCCCTTCTGCAGTACTTATCCCTATCTTTACAGTAACTGTGAGAAGCATGGGACTCAGCTTTACTTTTAGATTTGAGAGCTGTTGGATGGTTCAGAGAGGCCTCACTCTGCCAGCTTGCACTCTTCCTCCCACTGCTCCTTATATATCAGCCAACTTATCTGCTGTATGGGGCTAGACTTTGCCCAAAGCCTAAAGAACAAAAGCTCTGGCTGGCATAGGCTCTCACCTACTTGTGGAGGTATCTGAGAAATTTATGGCAAACTGAGTGAAGCTGTCCCTGTTTTTCTAGCTTTTGCAACATTCTTCAGGGGCCTAATTCCGAACTTGGGCATTTTAATACTTAGATATCTTAGCATTACACAAATGTTATTGACTGAATCTTGCAAGGGAATTTTTTTATGCTTCTATGGAACTTCACAGGTGGGATGATGTCACCGATGAATTTATAGCAGAACAGATAATCATGCTTGTGTGGCAGAGTGACAGCGTTGTAGAATGGAAAGTCTTGCTGTTTAAGGCACTGTTGAATCAGGAGGAGAGAATAAAAGGATTCTCTCCTTCACCTTCTTGGTCATGGCTTTTGGTTATGGTTATAGCTTAACATAACTACCCGTCAAACAGCCGTGTATTTTTATGATCTCATGTAGGGTAGCAGTTGGTTGCATAGGCAGAGAAGATTTAAAGCCATTCTCTTTTTGTTTTTTCTTTTTGAAAGCTACATTAATTGTTCGAATGTCTGAGCATCTGCCCGATACGCATTGTTTCCCCTGCAGACCAAGGAAGACAATAGCTAAATACAAATTTATTGAACAGGCAAGCTATAAACCATGAAGTTAGCACAATATTTTAATGGAAATCATACTTTCCAAAGACATATGTATCGTGTTTTCTTGCTGGAGATAACAGTTCATCAGTAGCAAAATTAATTAAAAAGATCCCACCAAACTTTCCCACTACTCTTTTAATTCTATTTATAGCTTTTTAGCTTTATAAACTATTGGTGAATTGCAGGGAAGCACATGTCTTTCATGAAACAAAATGTTGCACTGTATAAAGGAACCCCCTTTTCTGTTAACTCACCCATTTGATCTCTTGCAGTAGAAACAGTCTTTAAATAATTCTTCAGATTTCATTTTATGTATTTTTATGGTGTTAACTGGAAAGAGCTGATTCATTATCTGCTGTCCTAAGTTTACCTGCTCTCAGTAACACAAGTTCAGGTCACCCTGTAGTGCCTCCTTTTGCCTTCGCTCAGATACCATGTCTAACTGAATGGAATTGACCCGGTTAAGGCCTCTTCACTCCAACTAAATTATTTGATCATAGTCACAGACATCTGTTTGGGGCAGTAATTGGTTGTTTATAAGAGCAGAGGAGAACCACCAGCAGCAACGGTGGCAGCAAGACAATAAAGGCAAGGGACATGCATGGAGGGCATGTAGACATGTCCTGACAGACCACTGTCTGCTTGAGATAAGCAATGCAGATTAGCTATATGCACTCTATCTCACCACGGGGGCCTAATAATCCCCTTTAGCACTCACTCGCAGTTATGTAGCAGGCAGAAAACTAATACGGGGTGGAATCTGGTCCTTCTGCCTTGCCACAAATCTCAGGCACGGTTTCTGGAATCTGCAGGATTTTACCGTACAATTAGTTTTAAATGTCAATTTCATGGCAGCTCATGAGATGGAAAATAGAAGAATAGTAGGTAAAGATACCCATTGCAAACTAGATTATTTGAGAGTGAAAGATGGCTATTCAAGATGTGGCTGTCAGTACTGCTTCCTGGCTTGGCAGTGACAATATGAACACTGAGGAGGAGGTAAAAGATTACAAAAATATAACTTGAAGAGCTGAATTGCTGGGGAAAAAAAAATGACGTGGCATTTCTGTGTTGCTTGTGTACAGTGAGGAGACAATGTGGATTGTAATTGATACGGAAAACCTTGTTGCAATTATCGTGGAACACAAGATGGTTGTGCTAGAGGGTGTCTTGCAGTGGCAGCAGGCATGTAAAGCTGAGTGCAGTGCACTGAGTTTGTCCTGTTAGTGTTGCACATCTGTTTTCCCTTTTTGGCAAACTAAAACAGATGACATCTTGTTGGTGCTGCTGGCCTAGGTTTAAAGTAGCTGGAGATGCTGCTGGAGTTTAAGAAAACTTATGTTTGCTTTCAAATGTTGAATGAAGAAATGTTTAACTACGTGCACAGACAAAAATACGCTTGAAAAAGCAGCAAAATGACATAAAAAAACCTTATTTTGGTTCAATTCCTTTCTGCAGAAAATAGGAGGAAATAGGTGATATGTGCGTACCCTTTTCTTCCAGCCATTCTGAATTTGATTGCTTGGTTTTACAACATCAACAATTCTAAATGCATATCCAACACAGAAATAATCATACGCAGCTGCTAGGTGGCCACATTCAGAGCCCATTTGATGAAATGGGGAGAGCCATACTACTTGGCATAGGCTGTTGATCAGGCCGATGTCATATCTGGACAGACATGGAAAATTCTGGCATCTCAGTGATCCAGAAACATGAGTTAGTGATGGTGACCATTCAACTTCCAATGACATGGATCATCCCAAACATCATAGATCCAACTACTTTTCTATTGTACATGGAAAACTATAGATGGAAATTTCCTTCCAAGTTTATTGCAAGTTTTGAAGTATACTGATTCTGGTTTTTGTAAGTTGATCTGGGTTATCAGGTATTTCTAGAGTGATAGACCTTATGTTGCTGTTCTTATACTGTAAAGTCACTAACGCAGAGGTCCTGTATTTTAAGACTATGAATAAGTGCTTTTCAAGTACACTGTCATACTAGAATTTGTTTTATTTTCAAATTTAAAACCTTCAGTTTGCCAAGAGATCAATTTTTGTTGTAATTCTGACCTAGTGTTGGAATGAAGGAGAGAGGGAGTATGTAGGCTGGTGTTAAAACATAGAGATTCTGGGATGCTTGTCTGAATCACAGATATGTGGATTACTATGAAGTAATGCAGGAGGTATAACCAAAAAATTGCCATAAAACAGGCTGTTTTTAAGCTAATGTGGACTAATATCATGGATAACAGTAACATTCGGTGTGGTGTAAATGTGCTCCTATGTGAGAAAAACTACATTCTTGAGGTGTCAAGTCTTCAGTAGTGCAAAGAAAATGATTTT
Source organism: Callipepla californica brunnescens (assembly GCA_023055505.1). Lineage (NCBI taxonomy): Eukaryota > Metazoa > Chordata > Aves > Galliformes > Odontophoridae > Callipepla > Callipepla californica. The sequence continues at coordinate 37,256,402 of JALIRH010000005.1, read as the reverse complement.
GAGTCTTGAGGTTTTTGAAGTTCTTTTCTGTGAAACCTAGTAATTCTTTTTGCTAATAATCATGTAAATGGCACCAATAGAAAAGGAAATCTCATCTGAAAACAGCTTTAAAAAGCTCAAGAGGATGCTTTTCATATTTTTCTTTTTTTTCATTTAACTGTTTTCATTGAAAAAAGATCACATTAACATCCAGAAGCCAACAAAAACATGCATGCTGCATTATTCCACTAATGACAAAGTGCTGTACCTTATTGCTAATGACATCTTTACTTTGTTATCCATTTATTCTCTTTATTAGCTGAGATAAACTTTCATGAGCCAAAACTCCTTTTGTGTTTTCAACGTGTTTGTTTTCTTTTCACCCTTCCCTCCCTCTATATCCAATGTGGAGTTAGTAATGTATTGAAAATTCATGTTTCTGATCCTCTTACTATTAATAATGAAAACACCTGCTTTTAGGTTGTGTAAAGTACCTGCATGTTCCTGTATAGGGAACCTGATTTGGAAGAGTCTAACAATTGTCCCAGAACACACGTGGCTTGAATTCAGAAGGCACTTTCATTGGGTTTTCTTATTTGATTACAGGAGTTTCAAAACTCACCAGTAAGGAATAGCATCCTCAGCCACTATAAATCCACACAGCTCTATTGAAATCAACAGAGCTTTGCTACTTTACACTAGGTAAATATCTGCTCCATGTTTTTTATCCAGGATATTTTTTTCTATGTTGCAAACTAGAGACTTACTGTGCAAGCAGGCTGTAAAGCACGGTGATGCTTTTTGACTCCATCTACACGCCCTATATTTGTTATCTAATTGCCAATAGACTGAACTGCAAAGGGACTGTATTTTTTCAGCCAAACGACCTGTGAGTAGCAGGAAATCATATGCTCTCACCTCTTTGGTCAAGACAAGAGTGTCTACATTATACATAATGAGAGAAATCAACTGTTCCTTATCTGTGCTTTTTGTGCAATTGCAAATCTTTAAAGCCTAGCTGCTGCTTTGATTTAACAACTGCATGCCAGCCCTCCATACATCAGGTGCATGCAGGTTGCCTTTATATAATTGCAATGACTACCATTATTTGTAACTAGACTTAGCTAAAACTCAGCCTCAGATTCTCATGCAGGGATCCCTGGCTGCTCAGAGAGAGCGCTGTGCTTCTATTCAATAATGGATTACAAGTCTATTTGAATTTGAGAGTGTATATTAGTTATTGTGTGAATCAATATGAAGATAATTTACAGTGCCTCTGGTTGTTCCAGGTTTCTGGGCTGTAGTGGACTGTTCCTGCAGCTATATCAATGCTAAAACTGAAGCCCTTGTATGCTTTGCTATGGGGTGCACAGCAGCATACCTTAGTCTGCAGCCTCAATCTCTTATCCAAAATTGACATTTCTTACATAGACATGAATTGATTCGATTCCGTGTTTTTTTTTTCACTGTGTCTCCATCAGTATGTTCATTCTCACCCAATTTATCTGTTGCAGTAGTGACCCACATGATGGGTATACATGAAGATATGAATGGCATATTCTCAGTCCCTCAGCCCATGACAGATTCCAACCAGAACTCTGTCCTGCAGCTGAGGAATCTCAGAGGTGTAATGGGAAAAGCAGTAATGAGGCAGTAAAGTACAATTATGGTTGTTAACAATTACTCTTATTAGCACAGTGTTCATATAAATACCAGTAATAGCCAGGTCTCCATTTTTCTAGGAATCCTGCCAGTCTGATTTGCTGGGGTGTCCTTGTATCTCTCTCTGTACCTGAGGCAATGGTTGGTGTTCTTTCACTTACTCTCTGCCTCGTCAAAGAGACAGTTCAGCATAATGTTAAGTCTAATTATTCAGGCATGGGCTTCTAATAGCACAGATTAGTCAGATCAGCGGGTGGGCTTCAAATAAAAAATACAATAATTGATATCACATTGCTCAGTCTAATCAACACAGCCTGATAGCATCTGCTTTACTCTGTGCTTTTGTATTGTGAATCTAAATCTCTAAATTGAACCAAGCCATTTCCAGGAGTCATATTATCACCACTTGGCTTTAGCAGCCCTTGTGAGCTCTCACAAGATCTCTAGAGATAGAAAGCAATATGTGTTCTTTTCAGTTACATTTAGTTTGCTTTTCAAGTGAAAAAAGCCCCAAGAAATATAGAAAAGTCCAAGTATTCCTATGATGTAATATGTCTAGCTGTGTTGTGACTAAGGTTATTGACTTTTTCTCCTTTTTCCCCTCTTACTCTTTTTTCCCTGATTTCCCTATTACCATAATAAATTATAATCAATGTAATGTGTTACTTATACACCAACTACATCATAAAGGATTTGTTTGCTCAGTTTGAAGCTTGTATGTGCCTTTTATTTTCATTTTGTTTTTCATAGTATCAGCTAGGTTTTATTTTTAAGTTAACCTGAAGGGTTACATTGGGCAGAAGGTGGTGAATTTTGTGCTCCTGTAAGGATTATACTCTGCTGCCTTCCCTCAGCTTAGGAGAGGGCTCTCTATCTTGTATTATTTGCTTTGGTAAAACAGGTTTCCTTGACCCAGACAAGGTAAGTTCTTGACCGTTACCTTCATCTCAATTTTTTAGGTGACCTCCAGGTAATCCAGGATTTAAACCATAGGGTATCTAGAAGATAAGTACTGACCTTTTCAACCTGACTTCTGTGAACAGGGAGTTGTGTCTTCTCTGTCTGCCAGAGCACAACTTTGATGTGAGCCTTGCTGACTTCAGTCCTGTGTGGGCTTGCGACACGTACCTTGAAGCAGAACCTAGATGCTGCTTAGGGGCTGATTTCTGGACTGCTTATAGAATGCTGGGAGCTGAAAACTTATCTGCCAAAGTATGCTGTATTTATTTTGGGTGGGTGGGGAACTGATGGGAAGCACAAGTAGGAGATGTGGGTCATCATCTCCCAGTACATGGCAGTGTATGCGGCCAACCTGGCAGGAGGGGAGGTACAGTTTCTGATGCTGCTACGGTTTGGTATAGTACTGATAATTATAATTATCTCAGTGTTACTTTGTGGTTCTTACATAGTTACATCCATGTTGTTATGATCTTCTTATGTCATTGTGAACCATGGGGACCATATCATCTTTTGTCATGTTTATACTATACCTACCCTACCTGGTGCAGTAATACATTTGGTGAAGTCTAGGACATGATTCATGGCAGGAATACCTTACCTCAGCTTGGATACTTCACTTTTAAATGCTTTCATATACAAGCTCACTTCAATGTGATTTGTCTGGTTACGTTATAATAAATGAAGTACATAATAAAGAATGGTGAGAAATAATTTTGAACACAGGATTTGATGGTTCAGCAGGCAAGCTGGCACAGGCTGTGTTCACCTGAAGGGAAAATCTTTCCAAGATGAAAGATTTCATGATATGGTCTTTATTACTGATGATTCAGCTAATTTTTAGCATCCCCTAAAATGCTTATTTCACACAGTTTACATTTATATCTTACACAGTCACAGTGATTTCTGCTGGGACCTATCAAAATGCTTCACAGATTTTTACTTTTCATAGTTTTGTTATGTTTTAGGTAAGAAGTACTATCAGTTTGATGAGGATGAATGGCAATAGCAACCCAGTTCCTATGTTTCAGACATCAGCTCTCATTCAGCAGCAAAGACCAAATGTGGAGCTTGGGTTCCCATTTCCTCATGACAAGCTCTTGGCAGTTCTCTTCCATTCTGGCCAGGCCAGCATCTCTTCTGCTTCTCCAGTTCCCAGAGAAGCCAATCATATGGGAAGTAGAGAAGAAGCAAAATACTGTCACAATATTTGCCTAGGCACTGAGTTCTTGCTTAAAAAATTAATCCACTTTCTCCCAGTAAAGCTATTTCTTTCCACTCCCCATGCAGATGTGGGTGTATTTTCGTGGATATAACACTGGATGAGAATGCTTGTTTTTCTGCCAACTGTAGGAAGTGGTAAATATATAATAACAAGTAATTGAGTGGTTCTAATTTTCTCCAAATTTTGAATGAAAGCAAAGCTCTAGACTGTATTTTGCTATGAATTTCAGTGGTAGATGATTAACTTCTAAGGGAATTATCTTGATTATCCTTTCAATATCTAAAACCTTACCTAATTATGCTATGTTAAGACAACAAGGAGGGAACCAGGTAAGACAGTAGGTGGAATTCCTAGTTATTAGAGGACAAACATCAAGTCTGAGGGTATAGCTTTCAGGAACTGGGAATGACATATCCATAGCGCTGTTAATGGCTTGTTGTTACAGATATGTTTGAGCTCTTAGATGTTTTTCAACCTGAATGTGAATGAGATAGTAACCTGAGACCTTAGGGCCATCTGAAAATCCCAGGAAAAATGCAGGAAATTAATTTTAACTAAAAAGACCCAGAGAGTTACAGCATTCTTCTTATGGCTAGCACTGAAACAATACTTGCAAACCACTGGGGCCGAAGTGTCCTTGTTTTGAAGATCTGTGAATTTTTCACAGACAGGAAGCTTTGCTCCAAACCCCAGAATACTGATTAAAAAAATCCTTCAGCAGGGTCAACAGCAAAGAGACACGGTCTAAGTATTAGCAGTCATTCAGTTTGGAGTATTGGGGTGGGAATGTGGGACATCTGAAATACAGTTAACAAGGCCACAAGACAAGGTCTTGGCCACTCCATGTCAAGTGTTCTGTATCATCCAAAGGGTCATAGAATGGCTTAGGCCAGAAGAGATCTCAAGGGTCATCCAGTTCTACACCCCCTGCTGTGATTTGAGTTGCCAGCCACTAAATTAGGCAGGAGATTTGGTTGCCCAGGGCTCCATCCTACATGGTTTTGAACATCTCCATGGTTGGAGCAGAATGCTCACTCTCCATGTTGCTCATTCAGTACATAAAATATAGGACAAGAAAGCAGGTGCAAAGAGGTGGCAGGACTTGCTCAGGGGTCAGGGAGATGGTTTAGGTTTCTGACTTCCAGATTCACACACACTGATCAAGTTTTTAGCACCAGACTCCTGTTTAAGCTCTGCTTCCTGTACTCAGTATTTCTGCTGAAACTGTAATTGATGGCAAGAACGTAGAAACTAATTTTAAGCCAGTGGCACTTGGGTGTCCAAATACCTCTGTGAGCTGAGATCTTGATGCAGGCTCCTGTGCATGTGGGTGCAGAAATCCAAATGCAGCATGTTGTGTGAATGAGCAGCTGCTGCACAGTTATCACCTGCTCCTAGTTCCTGATCTGGATCCTGCCAAGGGAGCTGGTGTTTTCCTCTGCCCTCCCATGACTTTGGACTGCAAATAACACGCAACACTGAGAAGCTTTGAGTGTGTGTAAAGCAGCAAGTCAGCAAAATAAGAAGGGCCATATTTCAGTCTCAAATCTATTTTGTGCATCACCTTTGAGGCCAGTAGAATTCAAGAAAATGCAAGGTGCCTCATGTGGCAGTGTTTTTCTGGCTGTGTTTCAAGTGGAAAGCTTATTTCATAACAGGCCTGGATCAAGCACTACAAGTGGGTGTTATCACTGAAGCTTAACTCACCCGCTCAGTGCAGACAGATTGCTTTTAAACTCAGGAGAAAGTGAGTAGCTGGGGAGCTTAGAAAGAGCATTCATTTGTTTTACAACCAAAGGTGCCTTTATCTTCCCATACTCAAATGTGAAAGCGTATTTGTCTCCCACCAATGAAATATAATATTGATGTCACCTCCAAGAAATATAGTGTAAAATACTGCTTTTCCTTCTGTTTTGCACTTTATGTAAACATGCAAACGGCAGTGACACTCTGCTATGATGGCAACCAATAGACTGAACACTTACCCTCGCTGCTGTTGTGTAAGCATGGGCAATTTATCTAAGTCTCACCTCTCTTAAAACACTTTTATCAAAATTGGCGGTCAAACAGCGCTGAACCATGGTGGCCTCAATCTTAAATGCTGCGGTGCAGATTTTAATTTGGGAAAGATTAATGCACTCTCAAGTGTTAATGCCACAGCTTTCTGTTATCTACATTGACGGGTGTCAGCTAATTTCTGCAGAAGGATTGTAAAGCAAACTGTGCATGTTGATGTTTCAGAAACCTACGCTCTAGAATGGCTAGATAATAGAGAGGGGAATGGAACTATTTTCTCAAATTTCTTTTAAATTAGAAAATGTTTCCCCTGTCTTTCTGAAGCTGAGCTACCGAGTCAATTCCACTCAAGCTGATTCTTGAAGATATAGGGAATATTTCATTTAAAGGAGCAGTAAAAGTGTCAAAAGATACTTTATCAAGGTCGCTTTTAGATTGAAGATAACAACCCTTCTTATAACAAATACAGACCCCCATAGGAAGTTTTGTAATTTCCAGTACTGTAAAAGCCCTTAGTCTCCGTTGTCTCTCCTGGATTTTTTTACTTTGTCTGGCCATGTAAAATGTCTTAATCAACCCAAGCCTTTTTTTTTTTTTTTTTTTTTTTCCCATTGAATACAATGGCAATAGCTAGTACAATTTGACTGGTTTTTTTTTCATATTCGTACAGTTCATAAAATACAGATGGAGTTTGGTTTGTTGTTGGTGGCTTTTTTTCCTTGAATAGACTTTCCTAACTGTGAAGAACATATCTAGAGATGATGCACAATAACTAGGAAATTCTATTTGTACAGACTAATTTACACAGGAAGGGGGGGGGGGGGGGGTGAGAATGCAATTAAGCTGATAAAACTTGCTCCAGCAATGATCTAGGTCAAGGGGCTAATAGGGAATTGCATGAATAACAGTTGCTCACCCAGCCACATTAAACAGGCCTGATAATATCACCCAAAATAGCCAATTATTCTGTTGTTATTAAACAAGGGTTTATATGAGAAAATAGTAATGAAGGTATATAGTAAAAAATAGAAATAAAAATAATAATTTCAAAGGGATCTGTTGCGATTCAGTTCATGAGTAAACTGTTTTCCTGCCAGATGGATGAAGGAGTAATCTTTTAAAGAAAAGTGAATTGCATATTATTTAACACTGGTTTTATACGTTCAGTCATAACCATAGTCCCCACCTTAGCACAAGGCTATGATGAAAACATACTTGACTAGGATGAGCTTAAAATCTTCCCTTTCACAAAGCCAGTTCCCTTTTTGGCCCTAAATTAGTCAAATTCAATGTTTTCTGCCTATTTGTTTCTCTTGCCTTTTTTTGTTTCTGTGTGTATGTGCTTCAGACAGACCCTTCTGAGACTCAGTTAGTGGGGCTGGCAGGCCAGGCACCTACCATGCAACACTCTGCTTTTTGCCAATTTATAACCATAAATTTATAACCATACTTTTTTCTTCCTCCATCTCCCATTTCACATGACTTCATTAACTGTTGGTAATTCAGTTATATCTTGTGTTTGTCATCAGGACTGTATGAAGAGAGTCAAAACACTGGGGATGTGGTTTATTTATTAGTAGGCTTCTTAGGATCTTTGTTTCTCTGCTATTTGGACTCCTCATCCTCATTTTATGTGCATGGCGAGACAATATTATTGGCTTCATTTCAAAGACAGAATTTTGTTCCACAGTAACAAAACTACTTTTTTTTAAAAATTATTATTATTTTTTAAACAATTCTCATTTTCTTTGTGGTTCAAATAATTCCCTTGGAAAGGCAACTTTAGATAAGGAGTCACTCGGATCAGGTGGCTATACTCATCTCATCTTGTTACTAATTAGCAGTGCAAACCAAACTGAAAGTTCTCCTCCCCTCAGTCTGCTTTTCTTTGTCACGTTCTGAAGTGAAGTTTCACTGAAAACTTACTAGTAAATGTGGTTTATGCCATAATTTGTTAATGGAGATATTCCTTCATCTCTTGACATATCACAACAAAAAAGGCAAAAATATCAAGATTGTTTACCAGTAAGTAGAGATGTTCATGATTAAAGAAGTGAGTTATCTGTATCCTCTACTGGTTCTCCCCATGCAGAAAAGTTGTCTTTTAGTCTGATAATTTAGTAGTTTTAGTTTTTCTTCTGGAAGGTGCAGAACTTCTAATTATGATATAACCTCTCCACTTTGGCTTCCTGACAATCACATTAGGCTGGAAGAAAAAGAACCACTGTTAAACTCTGTCTTACCTTCTCTGAGCCTCAGCCCTGAAGTTCACAACATGTAAAACTAGACTACAACATACCAGAACTGTTTGGACACACCTTTTGCAGAATAGATGTCCTACAATTAGACTGCAAGCCCTTTTACCAGGGAGCTTCCTTCATGGCAAGTTGCAGTGTATTCTGCTCTGTTGCAGTATGGTCACAGTTTTAGAGGGTCACAGTCTAGCACTTTCAAGTAATAAATGGTGATAGCTAGTGATTAATAGCTCTGTGATCAGATCCATTTTTTCATTAGAGTTTGAGAGGTCTTGGTTTTTACAGTCTCAGGTTTGAAGGTTTGGCCCAGTTTTTGTTTTTAATTCATATGTGATGCTCTTCAAGGAAGAAAAGGTTAACTTTCTCTCTTGGGAGCACAAATGTTAATCCATACAACTGTAGAGTTTAAGTTTAGTTGCATTGGATAGCTGCTGCTGTGGACTGGAAAGAAAATATGAGCTTATCACTATTGATAATAAATTAACTACAGAATATTTTGATATTGTTAAGGGGTTTACTAGGAATTGTGACACCCTGGCCAGTATGTAGAAAAGATGAATGCTCATTTCTGGAGAAAATTTAACATGTAAGCTTCAAAACTGTATGGATTCTGGAGAGCTGGGTCATGACTGTGAATGGTCTTACGTGACAGTATGAGTATTCATGGCTTTGTCTGTGCACTGAAACACTATTCTGTTACTGTGTTTCCATTGCTTCAAATATGCCTGGTATAGCTTGCCATAAAATTCTGATTGAATTTAAACCGTGTGTATGTGGTTAGAGAGACATCTGTTAATTGTTCATGAAATTAATTGAATGGTGACAACTGAGTTGGATTTTTATAGGATTCATTCCTAGGGGCTTTAATTGCTAGTTTTGTAAGAAGTATCCCATAAGGAGGCTATTTTTAAAGAGAAAGAAAAACCTTTCCTCTTATCTCCTGTCAGCCTATGTTCTTTTTTGAATATGCAATTTAAAAAATGGATTTGTAGCAAACTTTTCATATCAAAGTGAAATGCTTGTTTTTCATACAGGAATTATAGAGTGTAACATAATTGGGCTCACTGAAATGAATTCAGCATCTCTCAGAGAACAAAATCATTGAGCCTACTGACTAAATTTAACAGCCTAATAGAAATATGCAGGTGAAGGTACAATTAATTTTAATTACTAGACTATACATTGTTAGTTGCACAGCCAAGAGTAAAATTAAAATGGCAATCACAATTAGAAAATTGCAACCTCATTGTGCAACAAATTAGTCACAAATTAAAAGTCCAGGAACTATTATACATCCACCTTATTGCTTTATGACCGTTATTGCCCTGATATGGATTTTATTTCTTTAACATCTTGTCCATCTCTTTACACCCTATCTTTGTTTAGGATCTCTGTCTCTCCCTCACATTAAGAATCTATTAGAAGAAATACTACAGACTGGAGGGATATGACTTCCCTGTTTGTTCTCGACAGAAACTTGTAGGAGGCCCAATCCTGCCCACAGATGGCTTGCAGAACAGGGTTAGTTGTGGGATTTTTCAGTGTGGTTTTCAGAGCAAAGCAAACAGTGTTCAGGGGGTAATAGCTGAGGTCTGTAAGTGATATAACCCTTTTAGAAAAGGTCAGGCCAGTTAAAGAGGGGAATCTAGAGGGAATCTACACTGGTGTAAGTTAGGCTTTCTCCTGTCCCTCCCCTCTGGTTGAGCACACTTGTCTGCATGGAGAATTTTAGTTCCTGGAGCATTTATGTTATGACTGTCATTTTTAGCAAATTTCCACAGTGATACATAGAACAGGATTTACAAAATATTGACTTTGCACGCTTTGCACCTGCACTATGCAGCAACAGAGTAAAATATCATTCCACCCATGAAGGTGGTTGAAAATATATTTTCTCTGAGACATGAGGAGCCATAATGTGGTAGCTGAGAAGAAGGGGTGACAGAACCCCTGCAGATGTTCTGCAAGACCATATTTTCTCACTTCTGGAAACCTGTCTGTATCTGGTTGGAACCAACAGCTCATCTGATCGGACCTTCTGAAGGTGAGTTGCATAAGGTCAGTGTTCACCATCACTGTAATTCTATCTTGAGCACTTTGTACTTAGGATCTCAATATGAGGTAGCTCCAGATCATGCTGGGTACCAAAATGCTTCTTGATCAAAACTGGCACTGCAGAGAAGGCTGAAGAACCTTTGGTCCAATTCTGTCTTCGATGTATTAAGGGAGGAAGAACAAATTCTTCTATCATCAGAGCATCTGATTTATGCTCTCTGCATTTAGCCCAGTCCTTCTAGACCTCTTGTGGGAGGCTGAGGCAGAGGCTGCATACCTTAGGGCTGGGAAGAGAAATACAAAGCTAGGCAATTAATCAGAGTTTGTGCAGAGGGGAGCCAGGGAAGGATTTTAAGACCAGACCAGCAAACCCCAGCGTGATCTTTGTTCTCCGCATTGTCTCAGTTCTCTAGGGCTGCTTCTGAAATCACGGACATGTAGGCCAGCTTGTGTGAGCCCCAGCAGGGTCTTTTGTGGTGCTTAGAGAGTTGAAACTCCATTTCAAATATGCAGTTGAATGGCTACCAGAGGGTAATGATGTTTAGTCACTACCAATTGGGACTAGATTTTAATTGATGACCCCGAGGTGAAAGTCTTTATATTCCATTACCTGCTATTGCCAGTATTTTTCTTCTGTAATCCTCTGTGCTGTGATACAAATCCTCTGAGAAAGGGGAATTAAAGTGTGGCTGAAGATATGCAGCTGCTTTGCAGAGAGAATAGACATATTTACATATAAATACATATTTATATATATATTTAGGGCCCAACAGGGACTCCTTAGTACAATATCAAATTAGCAAATTCTGTTATATTGTTAAAATATAATTTATTGAAAAAACTTTTAAAACTTATTCATTTAGAGTTTCTTATTATCGCTATAAGCTTAATAAACATTTAGTTTTTTCGGATATACTGAAATTTTATGCAGCTCCTGGCACGTTATTGTATCGAGCCTTGCCTCGGGATAGGAACTGAGCAAAACTAAGAATGTGATCCAGTGGCAGAGATCCTAGAACATTCTTCTAATTAGAAAATTTCCTGTCTCCTTGGCTTCTGAGGGAAGCAGGAATATCCTCCTGATTCTTGTTTATTGAGCTAAGACATGCTTTTGAGTTCAAGCATTGTGCATCTCTTTGTTGTCAGGTGCTGCAGCAGCTGACATATGGTGATTTTCTCAGTTTTAGTTTTCACATGCTGATATTTCAGAGGTATTGTAGGAACTGTGGTGAACTTGTCTAGAAGAAAATGTTGATGCAGGGAATTACTTGTTTTGTTTTCCTTCCTTCTATTTTCTGGTATGAAATTGGTCTTGCCCATGAGTCTGAAGGTTTTTGGTGTTGAAATGCATGGAAGAGCTGCAATACAAATATCTCGTGATTTGGGTCAATAACTTTGCATTAATATTTGCCGTTAGTAATAAGTGGGTAGAGCCTCATGGGAAAGCTGCAAAAATGGAAATGTCTCCTTGTAGACATGTGTTCATGAAACCACGGTCTGCAGCTGACAGAGCAATTGGAGAGGTGTCTTTAAGCTTTACTCCTAGAGCCCTGAAACTCTGTGTGACTCAAAATCCATGGCATGGTGTGGAAATACTACAAATTTCTTATTCAACCATTTTATTGAAGCCTGAAAAAAAATGCTCTTTAGATACAGCTGAGAAGAATCCTCATGCAAGCTGGAAGGTAGCCCTTTGCTTAACCTCAGGTACTATAAACTGCTTTAATTACAAACCTGCATAATAAGTTCATTCCCTGTTGTCTAACGGGACTCACAGAAAACATGAGTTTGAGCATGTAACTGAAATTAACTAAGCGACGTGATAGCATTTAAAAAATAGTCCTAGGGAACCTTTATCTCTGATTTTATTTTATATTGTTATAGAGCTCACACTTCAGTGATTTCCTTTCATCTAGTCATTGGGCTGAAGAAATAACACAGAAAAGGAAACCTCTTGAGTATCTGATGTGTACGGTAAACGGTCATTTCAGGGACCATGCACTACAGACCTCAAACTGAGAGTTTAATTTAATTGGTTGAAATTAAAAAAACATTCATGCCTCATGAAATTATAACCTTTACCCCTTGTGTGTCAGTTACATCTGACGCTAGCCTTGTTGTTCAGAGATGAAATCCTTTTGCTATTTAAATGGAAGCTCCTATGGGACCTATGCAATCCTTCCAGACACAAGAAGCAAGTGGTTCTGATCTGTAGATGACTGATCCAACCACGACTCAGCAGCACTTCTTTTGTAACTTCATGTGTCTGCTTTTATCTTTGCCACTGAATGCATTTGAAAAATCATGTTTGTTTGTTTGTTATCAGTATGCTCATATTTCTTTTAAAATTAATCTGCTTAAAAAACTGCCTTTGCTTTCTCACTGGGAAAATAATGTACTAGGACAGTGCTCTAGGTTTGTGTGCTTCCTGTTGAGAAATTGGGAGCAGAGGTTCAGTTTCTAGGTTGGCTGGCAATCTATCTCATTTCACTTGAACTCTGTATGTGACTATGTGTGTGTGCATATGTTTTCTGCTGTGTTTTGCCCTTCTTGTAAGTTTAGTGTAAGAGCTTTTTTGTTGTTTTCTGACTGTCTGCGCAGTGCTGAGGATGATGGCAGCACTAACTTCTCTGAGATTGGAGCTAGTGCCAAATGAAGAGGAGTCACCATAAAGCATAGATGGGACAACTTTAATGCTTGAGGATAGAGCAGGGAGACAAGTTCTGAGTTTCCATCGACTTTCAAATGAATTTGGGGGTCACTTTGGGGCCTTTAGATTCTTTTGGAGAATCTCACTATTATAAGTGTTTCTACTGTATTTATGTATGACATTCTAGGAAGTGAGATAAAACCCCTGCAAGCTTGTAGAGCTGTTTTAATCCCTTACCAAGAGATGTGCTTATTGAGAAGTCTCAGCCCTTAACAATGTTTGCACTGTTTTCCTGCTGAATTTTTGGAACTCCAAAATATTTGTTCAGTGAGGACTGGGTCCTCAGCTAGTCCAGAACCTGGCTTACCTCACCAGTTTCAGATATGGGTTTTCATTACAACAGAGCTCTTCTCTGGAAGGATATCAGGTGATGTGGTAAGCTACTTAAACATTGAGGCCCATTCCTTCTTAGTTTTTTGCTGTTGAGGCACAACCATTGGTTTCAATTTTGTAAATAATCTATATCTACTTTTGTATCTATATATATCTGGTTACCTTTAATAAAGGTTTTAATTGTAGTAAAAATTGAAGTAAACATTCATGGAGATTACTTGGGACCATATACATTTTTTATGTATGAAGATTCAGGCCATTTATACCAGAGAAGAAATGAATAAGAAACAATAACATATAGGGAAAATATTCTGGGAGCTTCTTATTCTCATGAGAATTAGGTGATGTTCAATGACATGAAAGTTCTCACATAACTTTCTTCACTGATTACTGCGAGGCAGTTATTTTTTGAAGCTCATTGCTACAAGATGTGATTGACAACAAATCTTCACAAAACATAGAGTATATAAAAGTCAAAAAGAATGCTCAGAAAATTAACAGTGGATTGTCTTAAAAGAAGTGTTTGCAAAGTTGCATCTCTTTAATGCCATTTAGTTGACTAGTTGTGGGATCATGGGGACAGCCATTGGTGCTGGAGGTGTGTGGTGCACATGGAAAGGGAAGGGAAATCCAAGGGGCAAACATGCCTGACTTCACCTCACTGTAGCTCACCAGTGTGTGCTCTAGGTTACCTTATCAAGAACTTTGAATTAAGCCCAGTTTTTCTACACAGACTAAACGAAAGGGGAGAGCATATGTCTCTGTGTCTCCTTCCTGGGTGACGTTGCACGTGAGTGCACATCTGGTTAATGGCAAGGTACATAAATTGGTTTTAAAGGGCAGTATGCCTCAGAGCAAGGGAGCAAATGGGACATGCTGACCTACAGCCAGTCAACAGATTTTCACTGAAAACTGGGGAAATAAAAGCACCTCACCAGTTTAGTTTCCAAACGAAGAGCAGTAAGCAACACTCTCCCCTGTGTGAGCCCTTATAATGACAACAGAATAAACCACTGTGCTGAAAAATCTGGAGTTGTGGGGCTTTTACCTTCTCCAGGGAGTGGGGCATTACTATCTACAGATTGAATCAATCTGCCTTGGAAGTGTGTTGGCGAAAGAGCCTGTACATGATAACAAGGTGACACATCAAGGGAAGAGCCTTTACTTCTTTGAGCATAGATAAGACAGCTTTTTTAAAAAGTGAGCAAGAACTGAGCAACTGCAGCCTCAGCCAGTAGCAGTTTTAATCCTTTTGCATGAGATTGGGAGAAGATTTGGCAGGTGGGAGGATGGAGCAAGTCTCTTGTTATCTGAGAGGAGAACAATGCTATTACAAGTAAGACGGAAACAGAATTCTTACTTGATAGTAGAGTTAATAGGAGCTAAAGCATAAACTTTTTTTTTTCTTACTGGGGGCAGTAATAAAATTGTCTGAGGCTAACTCCAGTGAAACTTGTTGTTCTGTCCCTGATTTGCTTGTCATCAGCATCAGGTCTCCTGCTCACAGCAAAGAGCATTGCTATGTTAACCTGGTTGCGTTCACATGGATCCATGAGGGGCAGCAGGTTCCTGGCCAGTTTTTTGCTTGTTTAATTTTACTTCAAAGCACCGCTTGCTTTTACTCCTTTTCTAGGGAAAACAAAACTCTTGAGAAGTGATTCATTGTCGTGTGATTTTTGTTTTGTGACTGAAGTTCCAGCACCTTTGGAAGTTGTGATTCCGTCTCTTGGAGAGATGCCCGTTTATTGAAAAAATTTCATGCACAGAGATTCACTTTTGGATGTGGATGTGGAGAGAACTCAGATTTCCATAGCCACTGATCCCAGCCACCAGAGGGAAACACAATCATGTGCGTTAGGCTGGTCCATCACTGCATGTTCTTCATACATATGAAGGCAACTGAAGTGACCCAGGGTATTCCAGTGGTACGTCACATACAGCCCAGGGGTTGTGCTTCATAAAGTGTTGAGGAGGCTGCTGGAGCCCTGGTAGGCTCTCTCATCGTTCCTTTTGTGGCAATATGGGGAGGCTCATGGCTATGCTAGGTGTGCATAAAAAGCGTGTTCAGCATGCGCAGGAATAGTCCTAAGCGTGCTATCTGTACTGCTTATTTAGTTCTTTGTAATTGAAGTTATATACTATCTGCCTATCTCTGGGCAGAACAGGAATAGTATAAAATACGGTGTTGTCGTAAACACCTGGAGAAGGGTATAGCAATTCTGTCCCAGAAAGCTTTGCCTTCTACCTTCCATTTTATAATGGTTTCAGTGATCAAGAACACAATAGTTTCAATAACCAAAGGAACGTGTTCCTGCTCTTAAGAAACTGCTCTGCATTTTTATAACCATCTCTGCCCATGAAGCCAGACAAATCACAGGTGAGATGTCATTGAGCTTTGAGAGTTTATTCAGCCTCCTGGCTTTGTGCTGACATGCTGGTAAGAAGCCAGTGAACATCTCTACTGTGCTTCTGCCTGGGCTGGGGCTACAGCAGGCTGCTGGGTAGGTGTTTAGTGCAGGAGTTGATGATGGAGGTGTAAGGCTGCCTGCTGGTCCTTGGCAGTCAGGCTGATGATGGGGTGAGGATCAGGGGGTGCCGTTACTTCCCTATCTGGTGGTGGTGTGCAGGGGAGGAGGAGTCCTGAGCGTGGTGATGTGGCCACCAGCTCCATGTGCAAACTTCTACATCCCCATGTGGGATATCTGCGTTAACGTTTTTAACGTAGCTGATGTCCACTGAGAGTATGATCCACATACTCCCATAGCAATGGAGGAATGTGATGAGAAGCACAAGGGTATTTTTGGTGTTGTACCAAGGCTGGGCAGGAGAGGGTTGCTGTTATCCTAAAACTCCACAGAACACCACCATGGAGAGGCAAGGAGCTGAGAATCTTACAACATGAGCTTGGCACAGAGGCACTGCCTGCTAGGGCAGATGCCTTCAAGAGCACACCAAAATGGGTCTGTGCAATGAGCAAATGAGTCCTGGGGATGCTGCTGCTGCTTTTAAAGCAATTTCAGCAAAATGCCCTGTTCCATCCCCAGAGCCCTTCTGCTCCCCCCCAGCCCTCCTCTCCCTTCCTCCCCCTACACACAACTATTTAATTTTGCTCTGGCATGAAATAATAGAGTGCTGTGTATCTATTACAGATGTAAAGAGATTTAGTCTGCTACAGGTTTCAGTAGCACATTCAAAGCCCTAACAAAGCTGGGTATAATAGACTCTCCCTGCCATTATCCATTCAGCAAGTGTAATAAATGACTCGGCCGCAGCCTGCCATATACCACCCGGCCCAGATAACAGCTGAAAGGAGAAAATTAAATTTTGCTTTTGTTGAAACATTATGATTTATGTATTTGTAATATAGGCTGCGGTGGGCAATTGAAAAAAAAAAAAAAAAAAAAGGGGAAAAAAAGATTGCTGAATATACTTCAGGGTTACTGATTGTACCACAGGCCACTTAGAGTGCTAGAAATGCTGTTCTTCTCTCTGTGTTGCTTAATAATAATAAAATCATACAGATTCCTATTAGCCTCTTTGCTCATTTATATACACATTTATTTATTTTTATTTCTGAGTCTTAAGCTTTGGCCATTTCCTCTCGGCCTCGTGAAAAATAACAGAGTGATGTTTTATGGAGACAAGGCACAAAGTACCTAGGCATGTAAAAATGATGGATGTAGGTCAAAAAATCTATATATCATTTTTAGTATTTTTATAATAATTTTCTTTAAATGGGGTGGTTCCCCCCTTCCCCTTTGCCTCCTTTCCACTGCTGTCTTTACACTTGATGACAAGATATTCTGATATCCTCATCCTTGCAATATCTAGACCTATAACAATAATTAACTTCTCCCACCTTAGAAATATAGAGACAGAAACAGGAGTGCTTCACCCTGTAATTTATAATATAGCAGCACCGTCCCTTAATGTTGTAATCAGGCCTGCAAAGTCTTATCGTGTTGTAGAATATAATGAACTTACTTATTCATTTCAACATCACATTTCATCTTAGTTGTTCTCCACATCACTTGCTTGTTCCTCCCCTTTTCTGGAATACTGGAAAGCACGTAGAAGTTTTCTCGCTTTCTTTTCCTTTTTCTTTACCCGCTTTAGCTCTGTGCTATGTCAACAGGGCCCATCTAGGAGAATGGAGGCTTTTTATTCCTGAGCTCCCTAGAAATTGTGGGTAGCTTTTAATATTTTTGTGTGTTTTTATTTTGAGTTTACTATACCTATTTATGTGACTTATATGAATATGCTTGAACCCAGCACAAACGATTTTTAGAAAAGAAGAAGGAATGGCTGTGGGATCGGAGTCAGAGGATTCTCTGCCACTGCACAGCTCCTTGTTGCTATAAGAGAGTGTTCTCAGTGTTACCATTTAAACCAGGGATTGTCAGAAGTTTTGATCCATGAATGGGATCATTTCTGCTTTTGTGTTTGCTGGCCAGTGGCAAGTAATCTTGAATTTCTTTTTGCTAATCCTTAAATCAGCCCTCATGAATACTGAAATTGATTTGAAATGTGGGGCTCAAGCAGTAGTGATTCATCCACTAGTGCTGACTTTGGCTTTTTGTGAAGAAAATACTCTCTTCTGCCTCTTTTTAGGTGTATTTTTTTAATTGAATTTAACAGCATTTTTTCCTGCCTTTTCTCCCTTCACATCCACAAAAAGTCAAATAGTCTCATAATATGTCCTACCTTGGCTGAAATCTGCCTGGCTGACAGTATTCCTCCAGTGGGTGCTCTTGCTTGATCACCTTAGAAGAATTAATCTGTCATGCAGTCCATAAAATCCTAGTAGCTTTGGGCAGCCAGAAAAAGAGACTCTGCCTATCCTCCAGCCTTGGCCCATTCATTGTGGTTCTGAGCAGTTCAGCATCACCAGAGAGAGGCAGCTGTGTCCTTCCTGCAGGAGGTGGCAGTGGCTGATCCTGACTCATCCTGTCCTCTGCTCTGTAGGAGCAATACAAGGACAGGTTGTGAGCTATGGCTGAGGTAGAAGTCCAACAGCAAAAGCATGGTACTGTCTCACTAAATTTAAATTTTTCAAAATCCTGGGTTCATGGGGTTAAATCTCAATAGCCTGTGTGATTTTGAGACCCACTGAGCCCCAGGCTGCTGGTTGTGCATGTGTTCTGAAAGTTCAGGTGTGCAGGGGATGTTTTACAGCCAGCTCATCTCTTGATCAGGTATTCTACTAATGTACGCTGATATATATTTTGTGAAGCAACATTCAGTCTATTTATTGACCCCCTGCCCTCAAATGCATACATACAGGAGAGCACTCTAGCTTATATTTAATGCTGAAACATTTGTAAGTACTGTATATCCTGTGATCTATTGGACTAATGAAAAAGAAGGTTTATCACTGCAGTCCAGTGTAAATCTGTGGATAACCTTACTGTACAGTCAATTTATTCCTTTAACAGGTTTATTCCTTTATCAGGTGTTTGTAGAAGGTTTCACCATAAGTACAGCAGAGACATAATTTGCTGTGGGGCAGATTTATTTGTTTCACAGGGTTATTATTTTAACAGTCTGATAATCACTACGGGTATGTTTCACCATTTGGTATTTCTGTGGGTATATGTGGATGTTGTGTTTATTCATTCCCCGAACAGGTTCATTTCCTTATCAGCTATTCATTTTGAAGAGTTTTATTACATATGCAGAGTGTGTAGACTACTAGAGTGCGGTAATTTTATTAAGAGATTTATTTAATGTCAGATATTCATTTAACTGGAGTTCACTGTAACACAATCGTACGCTTTCACCTGGCCAATTTTCTTTGTATCTCACTGTTTGTTATAAACAATGCTTCCCCTGCACTGCTGCTTCCAATTCCCCTCTTATTTTTATTTATTTATTTATGTATTTATTTATTTTGCAGGGAACTCCCCCACCCTCTGACCTCTTTCGTTTACTTTACTCATCATCTTTTATTACTATTATTTTTTTTGTCGTGAGGTCAGGGGACGAGAATCTTGTTTGTAGTCTCACGTGAAGTGTTTAATTTTTAAAATGAAGATAATTAAAGATTTGTTTAAGAGATGGAAGTTTTAGAGAAGGTAGAGAAGTCCAATTGGGTTTCATGCTTGGCAAAATACAGTCTTATTCTAATCTTTCTGATGTCTAGAATATCTTCAGGGTTAATTTGACAGGAGATGGGCTTGGTGTCTAATCTGTGGTTTATCTTTCTGGTCTTGTAACTGTCTCTAGAAAAGGGCTGCATTAACAAGCTGTGAGTTTTTACTGCTCCAAAATGTCACAGGTCATAAAGGAGGTAAAGTGTGACACTGAACATCCCAGGGAGCTAGGCTGGATGCCCAGGGACCCAGGACAAATAGGATTTCTCCTTTGAATTGGTTGATATGTGAGAGAGGTGCACAGTAACAATGTGTTTTTTCTAGTCCAGAAGTCAGTGGAAAAGTTTGAGCTCAGCTAGCACTGGGTCAGCTTTTTAACTGTGGCAGGATATTATAATAACGTCACTGTTAAGTGTACTAAACGCTTCTGCGTAACAGTGTAGCTGCCTTTTGGATGCTTACTTATATATTTTCTCGATGGAAACCATGCATTTTGTTAGAACTCAGCAGCTGATGCTTTTAAGACCTTACATCACAGTTAGCTGTGAACATGTTTATATGTTCCGCTATATCTGTCTTCTAAATATATATGTTGATCTCAATAATATCCAAACTAGTTTTTGATTCCCTGCAACTTTCTAAGATTTCTGCTGTCTCCTCACTTCTATGATTCAATAATTTTCCCATCTTACTTAACCCACTAGCAGCAGTGCTGTCCAAGCCAACCTTTCCTTGAATTGCCTTGAAACTTTTAGACTTTTCAGTGTTTAAGTATTGAATGCTGCAGTATTTCATTCTAATAGAGGAGCAATATAACTTGAACTGGGTGATCAATACAAGATCAAAACTATTGATGAAGATGCAAAAGTAAATCAACATTTGTCTATACAGCATAGTCCACTTACCAGATGTAATTAAGACAATTTAAGCATTCAACCAGAGCATCTCTTAGCATCGTCTCCTGCTGCTACATTTTTCTTTGTGTTTGCGTGTCCAGTGGTTTAGTTAGAATGACAAAATAACTTGCTAAAATCTACTGGCAATAGGAGTGTATATATATGTAGAGAGAGTAAGAGGTAAGTGCTAGAAATGATTAAAGAACTCTATTCCACAGAAATGTTTGAAAGTCTTTTTTTTTGTTGTTTTGAACTGGCAGAAATCACAGCCCTTCAAATACACTTGGAAATAGAGCTATGTTAAAATACCAGATCTGCGCTGAACAGAGTTGAATCTTGTCTCTTTGGTGTTCAGCAAATCCGTGCTAGACCTGTGAAACCTTTCTGTTGATAATATTTTTGAAAACAGTATTGTACTGTGATGCATCTTCACTCTGGCAAAAAAATTGCCTTTTCAAAAGAAAGAATGTTTAACTGAAAATGTTTTTAACATCTCTAGTCTGAATGAAATTACTCATCAGTTTACTCTTCACTGACTCATTAGTATGATATTAAATTTATGAATATAATGAAAAAAATGCCAGCTCTGGGTAATTGAACCACTATTGTAAAGGAGCATGTTAAAATGCAGTCAGTCATGCTTAAGACCAGTGTCATTTGTTGTATCTTCTGAGAGAGGAGTAGCAGTTGAAGTTTTGTTTCCTCAGCATTTGTTATCATTTTTGATACTGCTGCGCAACATCTTTGACTGAATGCAACTTTTTGAGGTGAATGAGACAAGTTTTGTTCTCTTTGGGTGAATCGTTAAGGAAGACCAGGGAAGGTCAAAAATGGGATGAGGGGATAGATGTACAATGGGGTGATGGACCCGGTGCCATGGTTTTCCCAGGAGATATTTTCTGGCTTTAATGATACTGTGACTTTCTTGTTACTGGAAAATACCCACCCTGAAGATGGTATGGATCCAGCTGCTGAGTTGGATTTGTAGCTCAAGCTGTAGAAATTTGCAGTCTTTATTGTGGGTAATGTCAGCCCACACAGAAGTCTTTTATGTGTTTGAGTGTTTTCTGTAAAAGGTGTCAAAGGAGAAACCCTGTGTTATGTACCTGATCCTGGAAATTAAATGGCCATCAGTTTACCCAAAGTTTAAAGGAAAGTTGTCTTTAAACCCCTGGTCCTGGGGAAAAAGCTGAGAATCCATGGTCAAATCCTTACCTTTGTATCCACTCATATCTGAAGTATAACTGTTTCCTATGTGTTGGCTCCCCTTCAAGCAGAGACCAGAAAATGCTGAGATTAAGGAACAAGAGGTCAAAACATTGGTAAATCTGAAAACTCTACATAAAAATCTCATTGTATAAAGTACAAAGTTTTCACTCTGGTTGCATATTCACACTGCAAATATGACATTCCAGTGGTTCAGTGGATTCTTTCTCCTAATTCAGAAGTCAAATAGATGCGTGCATATGTAAATATGTAAATGTTTGAGGGAAATGATTACTGGGGATTTTTTTCTTCCAGCCCAGGTGCTATTACAGTACAGATGAGAAAGGCCTTTATGGCAGCACTTGGTAGCATTGGCTATTTCATGAACAGTGAAAGATTGCTCCAAACTGCACTTACTTCAAATCTGACTTTGCAGTACCAAGCAGTGGTCCTTGCACAGATTCCCTTGATTATTTGAGTGTGTCCATGAGAATTTTGGAAAGATGTGAGCAATGAGATTAACACCAAGCTTGTTTTCTGACTGTGATATTTAGGATTAGTATTCACATGAGCGTGAGTGGTGAATTTTTTCCAAGAGATGACCTCTGCCATGTGAGGTTCTGGATGCCTTCAGCTTTATTGAGACTCAGAATCAAGGCTTTGCATGAGTTCTGTAAGATTTCAGGTGAAATGTGGTAATGTTTTGTTTGAGTACCCATAGCATAGAGATCTACAGGTTTTTTTTAAAAAGGAAATGAGAGCGTCTTGATTTCTGAAGTTATCAAAATGTTTGATATATTTGAAGAAGCTGAAAAGTCTCTTAGAATGAATCTAGTTAATTATTTTTATACATATAACACATGCATTATTATAGACAATTGCATATATTAAGTATAATAACTACAAGCATGTTGTCAGAGATCGGGCCCACCCAGGGATATAGTCTATCTGGCTGTGAGAGCCTGCTAGAATTATAATTTGTGCTTGCTACAAGCCTGAGAATGGCTCAGAACAGAATCTTTTGTTGAGTGAAAGCCTGCTTCGATATTAAGTCTGTTTCAACAGCTGAATCAAACTACAGCTTTGTAATTCCTTGTGATTTACAGTATCAGTTTAAAACGGAAATGTTATTTGATCAGATTTGAGGATGTTAACTTCCACCTTCTATAGCACTTTATCTGCATCTGACCATGTCCTGCTGAATAACAATTCGCTAAAGAATCTGTATCAACCTGAAGTCATTTAGAAAGAAAAATTATGCAAATGATCTCTCTTTATTTGCCTGCGCAGTAAAAGATCTTTCAAAGAAAAGAATAAGATGTAATTTCAACACACTTAGAAATGGTTCTTCCAGGGGAAAAGGAAAATCTTTTAAGAAGCAATTTGTAGGCAGAGGTATTGTGCTAGAATGTGTAAATTGATGATTATTTACTAGTGAGCCTGTGAAGGAGAGAGACACATGCCACCTTTTATCAACGGGTAGCTGCTGCACAAGAAGCAGAAATCCTGATGATTTTACAGTGTCTATTTTCACTTTCATTGCTTGCCAAGGTTGTAATGCTGATTTCTTCATTTAAATTGCAAAACTAGAAGGAGTCATTTCATGTGGCAGGTTCCTGCCCTGCAGAAGCTTGCATGACTGGGATGGCATTGCTCTGTAATATCGATTATATTTTCAAATGTCTCTACAAATTATGAGGCACTGTCAGAAAACCTGTTATTTGCACCCATCTGAAGGATCTGTGCAGAGAAGAAAATTAAGCCTGTACACTTCTTCAAGGGAGGGAGCTCTGCTGAGCTCCCTGTGTTGGAAATGTTTCCAGTCATATTCCACTTTGCTCATCTTCATCTACCCTCTCAATTATTTATCTGTCTTTGTCTCTATT
Source organism: Callipepla californica brunnescens (assembly GCA_023055505.1). NCBI lineage: Eukaryota > Metazoa > Chordata > Aves > Galliformes > Odontophoridae > Callipepla > Callipepla californica. Next base: position 37,233,130 of record JALIRH010000005.1, on the reverse strand, counting down.
TGGTGGCAGAACAGAGGCAGAGCTTCAATTCCTGCAAGTGAAAGAAAGTGTTGAACTTAAATGCTGCCTTGTGGACATGCTTCCTGCAGCTCTGGATGGCACTGCAGTAAAGATGGTTCTCTTTTCTACACTTCATATTGGTTGGATTTTGGAAGCTAACTCCGTTTAGCTGGGGCCTTACATGTCTCACCCTTCTCCTATGCTGTGTGTGATCTTTGCATGGTCTGTGAATGTCCTGAACTTTGAGGTTCAAACCAGAGGAACTTCTGACTCAGAACACGTTGTGAAAAGCCACGGATGCAGAGCTTTGCAGCTCCCAGGTGTGTTAAGAGGAGACATTTCCAGAGGAAAGAAGCTTCTGGAAAAACAGCAAATGCAAATTGATGAAGCAAATACATAACCTATGTGTACAGGTGTATACAAAAAAAAAACAGTTATACACTTGTTATGAAGAGGCATATGAAGGAGCTAAATGTGGATTCAAGGAAAACACTTTCTTGAAAATGTAGGAGGCAAATCATCTGTTTATAGATCTTGCAAACGATTTCTGTTTGGTTGTTGGATCTCTGGTGACTGGCAGAGGTTCAAACACAATGCTTGAGCATGAAATGGGCATGTGAGCACAGTCGCTCAAGAAAGGTAAATATCACCATGTTGCTAGTTGCTAAGGGTATGCCATTCCTGCTGGCTGTGTCTAGTTTTTGTCAGCAAAAAACAGTGCTCTTCTGTTCATGTCTTTGATATACATAGGATGTGCAAGCTTGAAGGGGATGAAGGAGGTATGGGAGAGCTCCCCACAGAAAGAAAAAGTTTACTCTGAAAATTATTAATGTTTTGGGGAGAGAATGAAGTCTCTCTCTTCTCCCTCACACATATAATTGCACATGTAACAGCAAAACAATGGTCCAGGCAATGTTAACGCTCAGGACTCCTGATGTCCCTTACAATAGGCAGTACAAATATGATGAGAAGCCTTTGAAACCTTTTTTCTCTCTATTCTGGGAGGACACAAACCTGTTGCAAGAAGCAATGAATCAACAAGCTTCAATGCTTGATATATCTTTTCTTTAAGGGCTTATTAAACTTTTTCTGGATTTGCCCTGAAAATCTAACTAAAACACAAGATCAAAATTATCACCAGTGCAGGACACTTTTTCTGCAGTTTTATCTATGAGAAAAATGCTTTCGTCATGCCAGTCCTCTGATGTGTGGATTGCTGTAGATACGCCACTGGTTAAAGAATGGTCTATTTACTGTTTGGATAGCTACAGTGAGAGAGGCTTTTTCCCCCTGGAACAAAGCTCTTCGGTAGCAAGATAAGTACAAAGTGCTTAATAGTGCCTCTCTCTTTCACTCTCAAGATTTTTTCTTCTCTTTGTTCCCTTTATCTCTGCCTACTCATATGTATTTTAAAGGGGACCTGATATGCCTGTGCCATATATTCACACCACTCCAACAAGCTGCTCCCATGTAATTAATGCAAAGATGCTGATACCGTTAGGTCGGGTAGACTGAGAGCCATCTGAATTACTGCAAATACCCCCAGCACTTGCTCTTCCTTGATAGGAATCATCTTTTGTGCTTTTGTCCCACTGAAATGCAATTTCACACCGAACGCAAGCTGAAGGAGGGGAAAGGATTGAGGTTCTTGGGTTGAGTATGCTGGACTGGTCAGACTGTAGGAGCATGAATACACTGGTTTGAGGGTGTGCAGAGTAAAAAAAAGCTCTGTGCTTTATGGGTATTTGGTCACATGACTTCAAACAGCACCTGCTCTAACTGCGTATATATGCTACTAACAAGATAACATCATTATGCCTTTATAGTTTTTTTTATATATATTGTTTTTAGGTGACTAACATTTGTTTTATCGTAGAGATATGAAGCTGCACATCTATAGCTTGCTATCATGTTGAATAGATTAGATACGCAGCTATTGTAAATGAAGTAGGGTTCGATTATAACTGTATTGAGTACCAAGCAAAAGAACTACAGAAATATTTCTCAAAAAGAAAGAAGATTATGTATGTCTTATAAACACGTTTTTTTTCATTGAAGCTTTAACATACTGAAATACACTAACTTTTTAATTGCACTAATTGAAAATGAATTATGCTCAGTGACTTTTATTTACACCAGAAATTAAACGTGAACAACATTGCATTTGTGTGAAGGATCATACAGGGCTCAATACTGATTTCTTTCTAATTTTTTTTCCCCATTTCTTCACCTGTTGAGCTGCACCAGAACAGGTTCTACATCTCAGAAAACATCCAGGTTTGTGCCATGGCATTCAGCTTTTCCCTTCAGGTGCTTTTGTATGTGTGCCCTTGTCCACACTCAGTTTACTGTGAGTAAATACTTGTTATTACATAATGGAAAAAAAAGCTTGTGGAAGCCTCACGATGTTTGATAACGTTATTCTGTTTACACATCTGCAGTTAATACTAAATGCAAGAGAAACAAGGTGAGGATGCCTCATGCTTTTATCCAATAAGAATGCAAATTAAGCGTAGGTCAGAAACACCAGTCTTGCTGTATTACTTTTCTACTGAAATCTGCTCAGTAGTCTGATACTTCGATTTAATAAATTAAACGAGTTTAATCTATTTTGGGTTCAGATTTTCCATTAATCCTTTATGTTTTGATATGAAGTCGAAGTTCTCTTGAAGTCCTTGTGCTCAGCTGCGATGTGTAGCAGCAGATTTCCATGCCAGCATCCCCTGCATTCTGCTGCTTGACCGCTAAACAAAGAGTGCAATAAGCTTATCTTGGACAAACTACAAACAGGTGCTTGCAAGCAAGAGCTTTCTCTTTTACATGGGCTAATGTTTCTGTTGTTATGCTAATTGTTTCCATTCATTCCTTAGAACGCCTTTCTAAGTAAGCTGGGATAATTGTACACAGTTTAGAGAATTACAACACAACAAAGAAATTATCCCTTAGGTTAAAAAGGTTGGGACATTAGTATCAGCGCTTTTATTTAAATAACAAAGCACAACAAAATGTGCAGTCATTTTGTAATAACAGCAAGCTGGGGGAATACGGTGAGTTATTATGCCTTCTCTTTCCATGCTTTCCGGCCTTACAGGTTCGGGTAATGATGAAATAGAGATGGAATTTCCATACCTTCCAATTACAGCGCAGGTTTTAAACATTAATAGCAATGGTGGCATGGGCTAACTGGCTTTGTACATACTGAATATTCCATGCAGAAGACCATACACACATGTACACATGTATTTGCCTCTTTCTCTAAGTATATACATACATGCGTCTGTACATATAAAAGAAGACCTACGTTCATTCATCTCTAATTTGTTTTAACGGTAGGAAGAATCATGGTGGATTTTGATTACTGAATAAAAACAAAATTCTTATACTTTCCTTAGTATGGCATCTTCATGAAGATTTACAGGAGCATTAACAGAACGAATCGCTCCGGGGCATTGCAGCCTCAAAGTCCCAGAGAAGTCAGTTCTGTTACACGCTAAACTTGCTGGCACCAAGTGAAGAATTCGAACCAGTTTTGGATCTCAAAGCTCGTGTCCTCACAGGTCAGTGCTTCAATGAAGCAGGAACAGGAGGGGTCAGCATTCTGTGGAGCAGAGCCTTCACTGAAATCCCACTGAGCAGGAACGAGGACTGAATGCAGAATTTGTCTTGCTGCTGGATGATGAGGTAGGACACCAGATAGAAGATATGAATGTATTAGAATTACAGAGTATGTGTATCAGTGCTCCTATGGTCTTTAGTGGTGCGTTTCTTCATGCATATCAAGCCTTATGCCATCAAATCTAAACTGCTAGTGTTGCCAAGTCTAGCAGCATTAGTGTTTTGATATTGCTCATGTGTAGAGTTGCATCTTCTGTCTTCAGCCTGAACAAGTGCCTTAGATTTAACTTCTAGCTATATTTGGGTTGACCTCTGGGCTAAGCTGGCCACTCTTGGTTTTACCTCAGTTCTCCTGCAGTAACGAGCATTAAGAAGGCAGGGGGAAAATAATTATGTTTGAGGGTTGCTTGGGTGCTGTAGTGATAGATGTTAAGGGAATACAGTACTTGCGGTATTAGATTTTTGGAGTAAACATTGGACGATGTGCCATGATGCAATTATTTTTGCTAGGTTTTACTTTAATAGAGGTATGGAAATTTCAGTGACTGAAATGTTTGCTTTTAAAAGATAGCCAAGCAACAGACAGCCCCAAGATGATTCTTTTTGTTTATGGCATATAAGCCCACATTTGGTTTTCTTTCATTGAATATGATGAGTTTTGACATTTTTAATTGTCTTAGTTTGTAAGTTGTGCACATTCAGTAATATTTCCTCTTCTTTATGGAAAAAGAAATGAGTTCTCAGTGAATACCAAAGCTAATTTGAGATCAGTTGTTGTTCTTGCTGCATTCCAACAGACTCCACTTTAGGGCTGACCCACTGCTGATATTAGAGTTTCATGTTCGCCCTAATTGGAGATAGATGCCATAGGGACTGCCCAACTGTCTAGAGAAATAGTATACAGAAAATGAAACCTGGTACTGCTGAGTACAAAAGAAGTATTTTTAAAAAGCTAAGTTAAAAAGAGTAAGGCTTCCAAAACTGTTTTTTTTTTTTAATAGTAAATATGAAATTTCATTGCCATTTTTTAAATAATAAACCATTTTTAAAAGTTTTTTTTTTCTGGTGAAGATTATCTGTCATTTAAGCAGCCTTTATTTTAACGCAATAACATCATGAAGTAATTCTCTGCTGCCTATTTTCTTAAAAGAATGAGGCATTGTCCTGCTTAACTGTGCATTTTAATATTTATAAAGCATTGAAAGAAATTCACTAGAACTGAATTGAATTTTTAGGATACAGGTGTTTAGAAAGTATGCAGATAATTAGCATCTGCAGTTGCTGCTATTACTTTTGGTAGCAAGTACTAACAGTGATGTAATTGATTCCAGTCTAGACAAAACGAGCACAGGAGATCCATGCACACCATAACAGAAACTGCACCAACAGATTCCACCTTACTGAACTCCCAGCACTATTCCTTAGAGCAGGATTTTGTCTGATGGCTGCCCAAAACAGAGTGCTGATTCTCCTTTGCCAGGACTGTACATGACACCTTCCCTTCCCCTTTATCATCTACCTGTGCTCATCTGTCTTCCTTTTTAGAGAGGACTTGGGAATGGCAAGTCATTTGGCTAAGGGTTTAACATGTAGACTTTCATAAGGCAGAGTTTATTGAAGTGTTTGTATTTTAAGAAATAGTGTTCTTATACAGAATTTGAGTGTATATGTTTGCAAACACCTCTGAGCAAAAAAAAAAATAAAACTAAAAAGGAGCTTTCCAACTTTAATATTTTTGTTCTTCTTGTCTGTGTTGTTTTTATGAGCTATTATGCCATAACTTCACATTTTTCTTGATTTTAAGTTTGAGGAGGTATATTTTTTGTTGCTCTAGATTGCATCAAATTTTTTTATTTTTTATGAGGATTAGTTACATTGAACTAGTACTGCAAGATACTGGAAAATACAGTGTTCTTATAACCCAAGGCACCCTCTGAAGTCTATATAGAACACAAGAAATATCGGGAAAAAATTCTGTTAGATGACAAAAGATGATCTTTTCCAGTTTTGAGAACAATGATAGAACAGCAATCTTGGACAGATTTGATGTGCTTCGGAGAGCAAAGACTGTTATCGGTGGGAATTCAAGATAAAGTTTAGTGTAGAAAATTTCTACTGACAAATTTAGCAGATATCAGCACTTCCTATGCCAGAATACACAAAATGAAGTGGCAAAAGAAGGCCAACATTGAAGGATGGTGTAAAGGAACAGTTCTTGTTTACTTACTAAAAATGGTAGCATTCATAGGGATTACTGGAGAAAATCTACATCTCTTTTCCATACTGATGAGGTAAAAAGGAAAACTACATTTCATCAATATCTTGCTCTCATGCCTACAAATTTTAGCCGAGGGACCAAGTAAGTCTTTTTTAAAAGTACTAGATTTTCTTTAAAACACCAAAAAAAATCAGGTGTCCTTTTGATCAGAATTCTCCACAGTAGATTACCTCCAGGTGATAAATGAACTACCAGGGAAGATGAATGAATGGAGTGAATCCCTGTATACACTATTCACTAACTGTGAGAAAGATCTTAATTCAGCTAAAAGGAACTCTGCCTTGGAGCTTTGTCAAACTGAAGAGGCAAAGCATGGACGATTAGTGGTGCTGGGGGGATCCCTGGGGTGGCTGTCAAAGAAATTGCTGTGCTTCATTCTTAGGGTTGCATCATTGATCACTGAGGGTAAACCACCCACAGGAGAGGTGAGGGTGGCTGGTTTGCAGCCTCCTAGAGCAGATGTGAGCCTGCCTAGGGCTGCCCTGAGTGTTTTCAATGCCATCAGCCCCAGATATGCAAAGGAGTTGGAGAAACTGGAGCTGGACTCTATAATCCTTATGGATCCCTTCCAACTTGGGGTATTCTATGATTCTATGATTACACTCAGCAACTGAGGAATGTCATAGCAATTGAATCAACTGTGTTGTATTTAACTATGTAAAATATAAAAAGAGAAAGTAGGAGGTGCAGTGTGAAAGTACCACAATTGTACCCTTTATGGCTAGACGTGAAAGGGAAGTGGGCAGTGGTTTAACAGAGAATTTTCAGCACCCTGGAAATATTGCAGGTGTGTATGCAACCTATAGATATACAGGCCACAGAATCACAGGGTTTCTGAGGTTGGCAGGGGCCTCTGGGCCCTTTTTGTACAAGATCCAGCAGGGCCACCCAGAAGGAGGGTGCTCATGCCTATATCCAGGCGGCTTCTGAAGGTTTTGCTTCTACTATTTAAGGTACTCTGCTGTAAATACGCATATGACCTACAGGTAGACTGAAGAGAATAGGAACCTCATGATCTGAACTACTGCTGCAGTAGTAACTGCTAGGTTATGGGGTTAAATCATGGGAAATATTTAGGGAAATGATGAGAAGCAGATAGCACAGGGGAACTGACATAGGAGTGTTGAAAGTCATACCTCTTTGATCAGAAAAACTGTGAAAGACTCCAAAATGTGACCACAAGAAACACAGATCAGGATTGAAACTGCTTCAAGTAGAGACCTTTCTGAGCTGACTCATCCAGAGCAGGAGAACACTGTGTTATACAAGCGTTCAGGACTTCAGTGTCTTGAAAGTTCCAGATGTACTGCAATGGTATTAGCATCAAAGCCAGGCCAGACTTGTGTTTAAGCATAAGTATAGAATGGAAAATTTAGAGGCCTCTTTACCCTCCACCTCCTTAGTGCTCCTAAGTGGAGATGTTCTTGCAGCCTCCTTCTGGCTGGAAGCACTGAGAACTGAGGTATTCAAGTATGCTGTATTTTGTGTTTTTTTTTTTTATTTCATAGCAAGTTTCTAGTGGTAAAGAGTAAACACTTAGCAGTTACTAGTTAGCTCAGCTATGCTACAACTTGTAGATAGTATCTGCGTCTCCTGAATTTCCCTTCTGCTATTAGAATATGTTCTTTCAAATCGCAAACTGCCTATCACTTACTAATCTGGCCATTGTGTAACTAATACAATAAATATGTCTCCTGTAAAGTGCATTGAAGTAATGAGCAATTTAATGAGTTAAGCAAAGAAAGATAGAAAGTGAAAATAAGAAACCATGGAAACAAGCTCACTAATCCTAGCAGTGTGCCAGCAGACTAATGAAGACAGACGGAGAGTGAAAATGAGAATAAAGAGGAGAAACATCTCACTGAAGGCAGAGATACAAGATATCTATGCCTCTAAAAGATTCCTGTATTTGTTCTTTGCGCTAAGCTGACATTTCCCCTTTTTATAATTGCCCTAGAATTGTTTTCTGTCAAGGACATTGAGAAAAAAATGTCGTTTGTGACCAGATCCTTTTATTAGTCTTTGATTTCCTGATCTCCTACCCTAAATTGCACAGTTTATTGGAAATTCCAAGTAGATGGTAATATTTGGAGATGTCAATTAGCAGACCTTGCTTACCTTCCTCCCTGCTTCTGCGAGATGCAGTGATGAGTCAGTGTCAAAACTGCATATCCTCTATACTCTCAACAGTGATGGAATGTGCCAGTTTTCCTACTTGTTTGGTTGTTTGTTTTTGTTTTTTAAACTTGGTTAAAAAAAACCAACTGGTTTGGTGTCTGGTTCTCAGAGGTGCCACTAGACAAGCTGATTTCTAGGTGTGACCTTAGATTTCCTATGTAACTAGTGGAGAGACATAGGAACTCCGAAAAGGCTTTTATTAGGATCTCATGAATTGCTCTTTAGAGTGCCTTTCTCCCTAAGAAGAGGGGAATGGTGTAGACTTGTTGCCTAAAAGCTAGTCTGTGTGAATCTGAATGGACGCTGTGCATGCAGATCTCAGGGATCACCATGGAGAAGGGTGGAGGGGTCAGTGGTTAAGTGAGCCCCAGAAGATCAGACTGTTTTTGGGATTCTGTCTGGATGTATTCTTCCCCCTTGGCACTGCTGTGGCACATGGGAAGCCTTCACTGTCCCTGCTGCATGATAGCACTCTTTTATCATCATGACTAGTTTTAGGGCAGGGTGAATAATTTCTTAGTTTCTATAGAAATTACCCTGATGGTCAAAACAAAATTGGTGCAAAGGATTTTGAGAAGTAAAACTGTCTGCTCTTGCTATCCTTGCTATCGCACATTGGGGTGTATTTTGCACTGTTATGGACAAGTCTCAATAAACATAACTTCTGAGTACTATGGGAAACTGTAGTTTTGCAATGTTTTCTTCTCAGTGAAGTGTGAGAAAAGCGTTGTCCACCATATTGTGTCTGTCTCACTTCTGTATATGCTGTTTTTACATGTATTTTTCCTCTGTGGGACTTACCTTGGTTTTACATTAGTGAAATAAAGGAAAATGATCGAAGCCCCTGCGTTTCTCTCCCTGCTCAATTGTACATAGCCCTGTATTTTATAACTTCTAATGGAAGTTCTAGCTATTTATGAATCTTGCCCAAGAATCTTGAATTCATCCCATAGTTCCTATTCTAAGCAGAAAAATTCAGTGGGCACTGATGATAAATCAGAGCTCACATAATATTATATTGGCTACTGAATTCCAGGTGCTTTCTTCCATCCAGGAAGAGCAGTGTATCAAAAGACAGTGTTGTATAGCAATACAAATCAGTTGTAATGCACTGTTGAATTAGGAAATTGCTTTATAATCTGTCTTTTGGCTGCTATACTTAGAGCTAGTCAAAATTTCTTGACAAATTATCTCAGGGAAAAAATCTCTTGCTTGAAAAATAAAAAATTTAGCAAACATACTGCTGAAATTTTATTTCTGTCCTCTCCCTCTTTGTAACTAGCAAAATGTGTATAAAAGTAGATGAACAGGAAATCAATATATATTAAATATTTTAATATTTTAAATATAAAAAAAATGTCATTAAATCCATATCCTACTTTTGAATTTATTTTAACTAATTGTGGAGTGACTGCCATTGAGAACAACAGCATAACTGTGCTGCTGCTCATTTCGTGTGGCTTAATGGTTCAGCATTTCCATAAAGCTGAAATCATCACATTCAGCATCTGCCTGATAGTACCAGCTAATGTTGTGTTATGGAAAAGAACACTTTTCTCAAAAGGTATTCAAAACTCCAAACTGACTTATATTTTATTTCTCATATTATATTCTTTATTATGTGGTTTAAATCCTCCACCCCACCCCCCTCCCCCGTAATTTAAAGATACAGTAAAGATAACCTCTGTAGTCACTGATGTAAACTTGCAGCTGAGTACACACCTCCATAGCAGTGGTGTTCAATAGGTTTGCTGTGCATGCACATCACCTTTGGTTGTGGCTACAATCTGACTTTCCTCATTTCCCTTCTCATGGGAGCTAAACTCCACACTCCCAGTGTTTCAGAACATAGCTTTTGTCTCTAATACTACCTTGGAGCAAACAGGGCACACGTCTTCAGGCACAGCTTGAAAACCTGTCAGGTAAATGAGGCTGCTTGTGAGAGATCTGTTATAGCCAGCTCAATAGTATGTAATTTAAGACTACCTTTTAGACTAAGGGTGGGGACTCTCATGTAGTGGGTTAATACATACATGACCTTTAGCACATCCTGACCTTCCTCAGCCTGAGATAATGTTCCATAACAAATTTATGGCGTCGGTGAGATGATTTGTCAGCCAGCAGAAGTTACTGGTAAGAACAAAAGGGGGTAGGGACTGAGAGGACTCTGCCAGATGGGAATGATCTTTTATTTGCTCTCTGCATCTAGTTTGTAATTCTTTGTGTAATGTCTGAATTCAACCCCCAGCAACACTAGTGGATACTTTCTGCTTTCCTTGCTGTCTGCCTTGTCTTGTAGTCTGTCAGTGGCTGTCCCCTTTGACTGTAAGCCAGCGAGAGCACAGACTCATTCTTCCTGGGCTCTGACCCACTGCTGCCCAATAGCAGCTAAATTTACAGTGCTGTGTACATTAATAAGTAATAATTCATCCATAAAGCAAATTCTTCCTGGTCAGAAACTTGGCAAGCAATGCACAGCTTCAGAGAATTTTTGTGTGAGAAATTTTTCATCATAAATGAAAATCTGTATGTCCATTCTGGTCATAAATTCTTCAGAAAGCAGAGTCAGAGTACTAGAAGTTTTAAGTCATTCTATTTTGCTGTGTTTATTTTCTCTGTGTTAAGATGTTTATAAAGAAGGGATTTTATAGTTAGCACTAGAGAACTGGACTTTTTGTCAGAGCAAGAAACCTGCTTAAAGAGTTTCCAGTGAGTACTAGCTAGGATAAAAGCCACATTCCTGTAGTTAATTTCCTTTTTCTTTTTAAATTACTTTGTAAATATTAATTGTCTTCTCGACTTAATCAAATGTATTAGAATTTCCATGGAAAATTACTTCTAAAGAAGTGGATTCAGTTTAGGTCATGCAGCCATGATTGGAAGTACAAACTAGGAAACAGACATGGCAATATGACCTGTGTGAAATGAAACTGTCACACTAATCCTCACTGGACTTTCGAATATGAAAATACTGAAAAGATAACCTGAAGTACCAATGTTGCAAATAGAATTACTCTGCGTGAAATTTGGTGGAGCAAGCAATGGTGAGGATCTAGGGAGCTACGCTTTCCTTCCTTTTCCCCTTTTCTACCTTTTCTCATTGCAAAATTTGGATGAGTACTTGTAAAATAGAAAGAAAAGCTGATATAATAATTACTGTTATGACATCTATTGTTTTTGGGAATCATATCAAATAATTTTTACCTAACGTCATTACGTATGATAATTGAGACTAGGAAAAAAAAACAAATAAGCATTAAAATACTTAAAAATACACCATCTGTTAGCATAAGTAGCGTAGTATTTTTTTTTTTATTGGTTCTAGACCCTCATGGTCATATCAGTTGCTACAAACACCGCACTTTTCTGCAGCTCTTTGCATCACATATAAGACATTGTAGATATGGCTCAGAATGAATGACCTGTCTTCATTCTTTTGCAAAGGACAATGGTATTAACTTAAGGATCAACTTCACCCGTACTTTTATGAAATTAACCCTGGAATTATATATATTTGCAATTATAATGGCTCTCTTACTGTGTAATACTGCTACTGAGAATATTAATAAATTATTCCTGTCTCCTATGATTACAATAAGATATCTTAAAATGAAACCCAGAGACGCAATTAAATTAATGAACTCAAGGAGAAATATAAAGCTATAGGATGTAACAGTGTGAAGGGCTATCTCATGGTTGTGTGAACCTTTTGAGCGTTGCATGAATTTTCATTATCATGAGATCTAAATTCTTTTAGATCCCACACTGACATTAAGGGCAGGATACCATGAAAATACTGCTTTGTGTTAAGATCCATATACACTCCAAAGCTAAGAGCAGATTCCCATTCTTGGGCAAGAATTTGATGTTCGAAAAATTCACCCTTATTTTTCAATGCATTCTTCTCTCCAATTCCCATTTTCTGAAATCCGCTACTGATTTTCTCTCCAGAGCATTAAGGAAGAATCAAAAATGGTTTTGAGTTACTTTGACATGCTATGAATAATTCTTATTCCCTGAATTTCTGTTTTTTCAGAGTGCAGAGCCTTTGGGAACAATGAACTAAAAATGAATCTAATGTGGGGGACACATTATGTTGCTCTATTCAGGTAGAATCGAAGGAACAAGAACCTTATTGAGTATTAGCAGTACTAGGTGTCCCTGTGTCTGCTCTTGAAGGAAACTGTATTTTTACTGTTGTTTGCAGTAGGAATCGTTTTTTACATTATGGATATGAGCCCAAATAAAGTGGAACAAATAATGTTTTATATTTTTATTTTTACCAGTACAAGTCTGTATACTTAAAGGACTAAGGATTTGGCAGAGAATGGGTAGTGTGGTGTCAAACTGATTGCATACCTACTGCTTATGTCTCCTTACAATGGTACCTTCGTAGCAAATTCATCTCATAATGTCCAGTGTTGACTGTCTTTTTGGCCAAATGAAGTTCTATTGTTATTGAAAAATAGGAAGGGTTTTTACAAGCTCTGTATTGCTTAAATAGTTTTTCAGTGCCCTTTGAAATATTTCAGTGTATTCTACAAGTAATCATATATGAAGTGTTTGCTAAGTAAATCTGCCACGCTGGTTCAATACCGTTTTAATTGAATTGTCAATGTATTTAAATTGAAATAGTCAATTGCGGAGGTATATTTGCCCAGGAAACCCAACTTATAAACCCAATTTATTTAGTAACAGAAGGAAATTTGCATAAAATTATAGAGGTAGGAGCCCCAAGTATTAATGTGTGTCTTTTTCCTCAGCAGACTGCCTCTTTAAATTGCTCTCGCAGAAAGAATAGCGTATTTATAATTTAGCTTGTCCTGAAGGAGAGCTCTTCTCTGTGGGAGGATCCTCTTTAATTACAACTTCACAGTAATAAGATGAGAAATGAGCAAGCAAGAAAGTACTGCCGGAATGAGACATGATAAATCAGTTTGTCCAGAAAGCACGTTTATACCAGATCTATCACCACATTCAGCACGGTGCTATCTTTCTTATTTCAATAAGGAAATCTCATGAAGAAATTTTAATTGCATACTATTAGGTGAAAGTCAATGTCCCATAATGAGCAAAGTGAAACCTGCATTTTTTCTTCTTTTATCTTCATGCTTTGAGTTCCCAAGGATTAACACAAAATGATTTGCCCTTAAATTGCACCCTCTTTTTTTTTTTTTTTTTTGTTCATTTGTCAGAAGGGTGTAGATTTTAGGCAATTTAAAAGGCACCAAGCTTTTGCTTTATGCTTCATGCCTGCATGTTGGGAGTCAGAGGGGAAAAAGATTCCAATTTTCGAAGTCTCTTATTGTTAAGGGTGACTGGATGGCAGCCTGCAATTATATGATTTCAATGTAATTCATTCAGTAGGGAAGAAGTTGGTTCATAGATTCCTGACTTAAAAGATTGGCATTGCTATGTGATTAATTTCCAAACTTTAGAGGTATTTTCAAGAGTGTACAATGGAAGCATGTGACAGTGACATTTTCTGGATTTGAACTATGATTGCTTTATAATTGAAGTGCTAGGCTTGTGGGGATCGCATTATGATTGGAGTTTCATTTTTTTAACACAGTGAGCATGGATTAGTATATATACAAACATATATATGCACTGACGAGTGTGCATGTGCATCTGTACATAGAGGTGCCCCTGAGCATAGCAGGGGGGTTGGAACTAGGTGATCTTAAAGGTGCCTTCCAATGTAAGCCATTCTATGTAAGTGTGAGCATATATGTATGTGATGTTTGGAAGCGTACGTGAAGGTTTTATTTTACAGAGATTTTTACAGTGTGCTTGCATCTGTCTCTTTCACCCAGATGCTTAAGAGTTACTTTTTCTTTCCTTTTACAGGATGATGAGGCTCATTCTTGAAAAGTTGTAATTTAATGCTTGATTTAAGATGTTTAAGCAAAGATCGTATTTGTTTTGTGAATGAATTAAATTTGTGAGTTATAATTGCGGACGAAAATTGCAGTAATGGGCACTGGAAAGTACTTTCTCTGAAACAGCTTTTTTTGGTCCATTGTTTGTTATGGTCAATGGATTCCCTAATTACTTCTACTTAAAGCTGTGCCAAATCTTCATTAACAGACCTCAAACTACATGAACTTTACCTCCGCAGAAAAGAGATGAAATGAATCAGAAATGAAAACAGAGTACTTTGTACTTCGCACCAGAAGAAAGATGCACTGTATTTCTACACCAAAGGACAAAATATTTGAGAGTGACACTCTCAAAAGGTTACATTAAATAAAAAAGTATGCAATTTTCATCTCTCCTCTACTTATATTCCTGGATTTAAAACCATATGTCTTATATTGCAAATTTTCTCCAGAATTGTAATAACTAGAATCTTCCTCTAAAAATAAAGGCTATTATTTTTTTTGCTATATTTGTGTCAGCTGGGGAGATAAATTTGATGCTGTTCTGAGAGGGACTGAAGTTGTCAATACTGGGTGGAGTTGATTCTAGCTAAAAATAAGTCTGATCCAGTTATTTTTGTGAGAAAAAGTAAATCAGCTTCTGTTGGAAAACTCACACGAGGTACAAAAGAAAAACTTCCTGATGTCAGCATCCTAGACCAGGTCCAGATTCCTTGGGTTTCATGAGAGCCTGTGAAAGTTTCAAGATTCAGAAACACTTCTGAAGTCATGGCACCGGCCATCCCAGCCCTCAGCTACAGTTTTGGGAGCTGCTGGTCTGTGACTTGTCCAACTGTGGTATTTTAGAGCCAGTGTGGGATGGTTGGTAGGTGGCCAGTGATGTCCTCGCACACACTTCATTTTCCATCCCTTTAGGTATGGAGGGGCCCTGATTCTTTCAGCTAATGGCTTGGGGATTGCTGCATCTTCTGTTTTGTTTGTGGGATTTCTTGTGATAGAAAACATCTTTTGCTTCCTTGTCACAACCAATCTGATCTGAAGCATCACAAGGATCAGATCCCAGAGATTGAGACTGCGAAGTTGTTACATCAGAGACTTTGAACTCATCCTTTTACAGACAGGTTCTCCAAGGTGGCTGTTTTATTGATCATATGGATGGATACTCCAAGCCCAGTCTGAAATTCAGACCACTGTATTTGCATTGAATGAAAGGCAAAGGTGTTAAAAGCTGATAAATAATTTTCTTATGGGAAAGGTTTTTGAGTGCTTGCAGGTTTCGAGTGTTTAAACTCCATCCAGTGTCAGTCTGATGATCTGCACTGCTGACTTTTGAGTGAAAAGAATTAGAATAAGAAATGTCTTAGCAAGCTGTAGAGAAAGGAAGTGCTAAGATGCTTAGGTACTGACAAAATGCTCTGAATTTGCATGATCATCAGATGTCCTGTGGAGAATTCAGGGCAAGGCAACCTACCTATTTCTGCCATCTGTTTCTCACCTTGTGATGAGGGTGGTGAGCTGCTGCTCAGGTTTGTGTATGACATCTCTTCTCCTAAAGCCTTGCACAGCATCTCCATGAGTTATATAGGTTCCTTGTTCAGCTGAAGTACATGGGAGCTCACCAAGGGGCAGTGACATCTCTATTCAACTGAATCTCACTGCATTTTCAGAGTAACCCTCTACTCGGGATGGGGTCTTTAGGAGGCCAAAATATTATAGGGCTAGAGATTGCTTTTGGCATTTCAGTAAACCAGGGTCGTCTTTTGAGTGAACTCACCAACACCACAGAAAAGTGCTGGGGAATGTGAAACAGCTGGGAGCCAGTGTTATGAAACAATAAAAGCTGTTAAAAATGTCAGATTGCCTATCTGGTCCTGGTGGCTGCAGGCAGTGGAGCACAGAGGAGGGAATGAAAAAGCAGGGATGAGGAGGCTTGCACGGATTGTTTCTCTCCCTTGGTGAAAGGTAGGTTTGTGTGATGGACACATAGTGCATAGGGGAAATTCTCCTCTCAGTATGAAATGATTGTCTATTTGTTCTGCTTGCAGAGCTCCTATTAATGCCGGTGGGACTCGTGGAAAGAGCTCTGAATGGGAAGACAAGAACAACTGCGGTTCAGAGATGAGCAATTTGCCCCATAACGTGAAGGTAGTTTTATGAACTGTTTATTCAATATATGTTGAAATTGAAACTCTAGAAAAATGAGACAGTCCTACTGTCACATGTTCCCAAACACCATTGCTTTGTTTCTTGCACACCCTCAAGGATGCTCTGTACTGCAGAGGACTAGACCGTTGTTATCAGGACTAGCCTAGACTGTTGTTATCAGAATAAAATGAGATTTTATAATCTCAGTCATAGAACATATTCACCATTCAATCGCTGTAGTTTCCAATGAATCAAAATTATTTCAGTTTTGACAAAAACATACTGAAAATAGACTCAAAATACAGAAAAAGTGGAAGTAAATGTTTGGGATTTGTCTGATGACAGAAAAGTAAGGGGTAAATAATGGGCTTTCTGTAAACCATCTGTGAAAGCAAACATGCCTATGAACTCTTTGGTAAATAATGGCTAATTGTCAATGGTATTGAGTGTTTATGCAGGATTTTACATCAGATTTAGTGTGTGTTAAGAGTATTAACAAACAGGAAATGCAGTTTCCTCACAAAAGGAGAAACGTGCCAACTATTATAACACTTTAAATAATGTATTTATTTACGTTGCAGTAATGCATGGTGGTATTAGGCCCTCCTTATGAAAAGCACTGTGAACTTTTTGAAAAGATAGAATAGAATCTCTGCCTTTGCCCATGTAGTTACTGAATATGTGAAAACTTAATTGTGTTTCTACGTGGTTATGAATTTCTGGAGTATTGCGTTTCAAATGAACAAAGCTGATGAAGGCTGGTACCATGTGATGGCTGCTCACTGGCTGTGGTGTCACTGACTGTGAAGGCATCTGGCCTTGGTCCAGTTCCTGTTCTGTGCCATGTACTGAAAACGGCTGTATCATCTGTGCCAACAACCATTTCCAGAGTGCCACAGAGCTTTGTGAGGCTCTGACTGTCTCTCTGGCCCTAAGAACATCCTAATCCAGTCACAGAGCAAAAAGGAGACTCGTGCTGGCTGTATCCATATTTTCAAATCCACTATTGAATGGAGATGTCACTGTGATGTTAGAAGAGCTTGCTAGGGGCTTGCCAGGGTGAATGGTTTGAATTAACACAGTTGGCCGAAAGAAAATCTGCCTTTAAAATACACACTGGGGTTTTATTGAATTGCAAAAGCTTCTAAGTAACTGCAGTCACTGTGACTGTTTAACTGTGCTAAAGCTGTTCCCTAGTTCTTGATGCCTAAATTTTGCCTTATCTCATTGTGACGTTTTCCTAAGTCTTTACTTTTCTATTTTTGTTTCTGTATTTAAATTGTTAAAATCTCTGCTAGTTCTCTGAATTGTTAAAATCACTGCTAGTTTTTCTGACCTGTTTCTGAAATCTACAGAAATCCTCTGCAATCAGCAAAACATTTTCCAGAAAAATGTCTGTCATTCTCTTCCAGCAGCAACATTGAAAAATAACTGTTATGTGGAATTGTGGTTCCAATGTTATGTTAACATAATTAATGCATGTATGCAATGTCTTTTGTTTTAAAACCACCTCTGTTAACTGTGTGTGTACATGGAAGAATCTGCTGAGTGCAGGAGGTGCTTGCTTCTGGGTAAAATTGTCAGGTTTGTAAGTGTAAAAATTTGTGGGTCTGTGAGCTAAAAAACAACTTTGCATAATTAGCACAATTTCAAAGCCACATCATCAAATTCCTGCAACTGCTGTATTTCTGATGTGCTCTGGAGGAGTTAGTTAAATAAAATAGTGTGAATATAATGATTTTTTTTCCCCTCTAAGAATAAAAGGCATGAGGACTATGAAATGCTTTAGAACCCAAAATCAGATTTCCCAAAATCAGATTTTTAAAGTTTTTCTGTATTGTAAGGAAGCACCTCCGTGACCTATAGAAGTAGAAGAAGGTGTTAACAAGTGATGGCCCATATTTCTTTAATCAGGGACATCCGATCCTATACGCTAGGGAAAGCAAAAATAAAAGAAATCCAGTGTTTTAAATACTGTGTTTTAGCAGAGGTGATACTCTTTCACCAAAGCTGAAGAACTCCTTCAACTCTTGATCATGGTGGGACCTGCAAACGTGAGCTAACCTCTCCAAGGTGGAAGGAGGTTACATCCCTGAGGATTTCATAGCTCAACCCAGCCACACACCTTGAGTACCCACTTTTGCAGCCCAGTGACCCACTGAATGCAGAGATGGAAACTTGGTGTTGTTTGACCTTTTTATCTGGTTAAAATGCTTGGTGCTGGGCTTAGCTCTTTGGGTACCACCATGACATTTTGAATTCAGGATGACTACATAATATCAATTAAAGTGACAGTGACAGGCCTTTTCTTGTACAACTCTTTAATACAAGCTGTAAGACACAGAGGGACTTGGTGGTTTCTTTGTGGCTCGTTCCTTTTCCAGTCTCTGTATTTTCAAGTAAGGGGACACGGTCCCCTGCCAGTAGATGCAGGCTATTTAAATGCTCCATTGGAGAGGGATTAAAGTTTATGCAAGGTCACTGGGGATGTGATAATTATAATCACAGGTTTTTGGCTCCACAATGACAGCCATTTGTTATTTTCGCTCGAGTAATTCCTGCAGCTTGGAGCTGTTGACAAGCGTGCACTGATTTACTGGCCCCCCCAGGTCCCAAGGCAGTGTCCGCTCTGAAGTCTGACACCCCTGCCTGGCTCCTGCTGCTTTCAGTATCTTTTCTGCTGCGAGCTGCAATACCGACTGAAAATTGGAGAAAAATGTTGTGTTAGTTTATAATGGGATCAGAGAGAGAGATGTAGGGTTGCTGAGTTTGTTACTACTCTGCAGCTTCCCCATTCCCCTTCCAAGGCTGAGCATTTGTTTCTGTGTTGTGGGGGGATTAATAAACTGCTGATGTGATTTATACTGTAAGACTATTGGAGAATTTTTTGTGGTGGAGAGGCCTTGAGAGCTTAGATGTGGAGATCAAGAGAAAAAAATCCATTCTTGTGAGAAGCAGATCTCCCTTCTATCTCTTCAACCTCCTCATCTCCCTTTCCCTTTCTCTTTGATTTATGTTGCCTTATTTTTTTGTTTTTGCAATCAGAGGTAAGAGCATTTTAATACATATTAAATGGTGATAAATTAAGAGTAGCTGATTGGTTAGAGCCAATATGACATTTGTCTTTATGGGTGTGGAGATTGATAACTCACGAGTGGTGTGAAAAATCAAGCAAAATCACTTAATAGGGAATCTGTTTTTTGGATGAGCATTTTTCTTTTGCGCAGGCACATGACTGCCATGGCAGCTCTTTATATTTTGTTCATTCAGCTTATCTGCTCTTTCCCCAGGCCTCCAATTTTTTCAGTCCTCTCTATTTCTAAAATGCCCCAACCTTCTCACTTTGGATCTAGTACATAACCTTTCTTTCTTCCCTGCTGAACCTTCAACACCAACTCTCCTTGCCTGCAGTTCAGTCTTGAACACCTTGCAAAGTTTTCTTATATCTTGTACACCTGTGTTCTCACTTCTCAGCACAACCCAGGTAGGTCCAGGACACTTCCACATGTCCCCAGAAGAAATCATGGCAGGAGGGCAGTTGTAAAACTCGATTTAATGCCTGACGAGACTTTACATTTTCACTAGCTGCCTCAAAGCTTTGTCTAACGAGCTACCTTGCCCATGCCTGGTAGTTTCCTCCAGCCTTTCTGTCTGTCCTGGAGAGCTGGGTATGGCTTTGTTGTTTCCTTGGTGCTATTTAGCCTCAGGTTTCTTGCCGTTGCCTCTCTCTCAGTACCTGCATATCACAAGATCTCACCCACTTTCCTAAATGCATACTTGGTTCTTCTCTGAGATATTTGGTACAAAATATTTTGTTCTCACCAGCCACCTCAGATTTATCAGAGCTGCTTTGATCACATTTGCTCAGAATTATATTTTTGAGTGTCTTTAGGCAAGATATTTCCATGAGTGCTGGGACAATGAATATCAGGGTTCCTATAGTTGTGGGACTGAAGGCTCTGGCATAAACTCTCCCCAGATCATGAACGTATATAATGTCTGATCACACACCTAGTATGGTCTGATTGTAGATGTGGTATGTCTGCAATAGCTTTTTATTCCTGGAGAACTGGAAAAATAAGAAAGTCTGTTTGGCTGTCCCCAAAGAATAAAAGCCTCATGCTTCCTTCCCTTGCCACTTACTTACAGTTTCTTCTTTTGCCTCTGGTGTCTAGAATATTACTGAAGTATGGACTGGGTATGTTTAACAGAGCTTTTCATATTCTTTTTCTTGTAACCTTCTGTTCTTCATCTGCCTAACAGCTTCGACTGTTTCTGCTTGAATGTTATACTATAGTTTCCAGAATTTAAATCCTATACACTTGGAATTTCTTCTGGACGTTATTGCCCCAAGAATTTATAATTCAGGCCATGATTCTGCTATCAAGGTGAAAAACACCTGATTTGCCCTTGAAGTTTAATTTAAAAAATGTCTCCCATCTCTAATTTTGCTTTTAGAGCAATAGTAACATTTCTACTTATTTAAATCTTGCAACTGCAGAAATCCTTATTTGTTTTATTTCCTTCTTGAACTACTGTAACCTTCTGTGATTATCTTTGTATTCAAACCTGGCCCCATTTCACTGTGAGCTAATTGAAAGATTTTAGAAAGTTAAGTAGACAAAGATCAGGTAAAAGGTAGGTTTATTGTTTGATTTCTTTTTTAACCCAACAAAGTTGTGCAAGTTGCTTGGTTTCATGAAGAACATCTTTGTCAGAGGCGTTAGTAGAACATGCATCTGTATAAAATGTCAATTCCAACGCTCAGTGGAAAGTCATTGTTCTTCTGCAACTCCTTTTTGTTACTAAATAGAATATAACATTTTAGGAATATTTAAAAATATAACATTTTAGGAATACTTAAATAAAGAAGCTCTTTTTAAAAAGTAGTATTTATTACTTCTGCAAAACTATCTTCTCCAGGTCTGTACTGTATTGCCTGGAGTGGTGGGACAAGAGCCTGTCATAGCTGTGTAAATGACTCCAGCTTTCCAGCACATGAAAATTTGTTATCAAGGGGACAGTGATTTTTTGTTTGTTTGTATGTTTGTTTTCAGTTGTGCCCTGTATCCAGAAGGAACTCAGTAGACTGAAATGAAATTATGAGTATTTAAGTTATGCTTTAGAAAGTACTTTCTAAATTTGAGGACAGGCAGTGATGCTACAGCTGTGTTACTGAGTCCTGCCTTTGTAGGTTTTTACTATTGGAAAGTGAGGAATGATAGTTTACTTGCTCCTGGACTGGAAGGAGAAAGATTAGATTTTTGTTTGTTTGTTTTGTTTCATTCCTGAATTTGTGATCAAGACTTAGAAATATTTTTCAGTATTCCAAGCATGAAGTGCTCTGCTTTTAGTTCCTCATTTTCCACCCATTTTAAACTTTACACAAAGCTCTTTGCCTTTCTCCACCTCTGTTTTAGTAGAGCCTGTCGCAGGGAAAATGGTGCTTAGTCCTATTCCACTTCATTTCCCCAGTGCATCTGTGCTGGCAAAGTAAGTCTGCTATGAACTCCCCAGTCCTGAGTGATACAGTGTTGGCAAACTGTGCTATATAAATGTAAATTTCAATTCATTCCCTTCATTCATTCAACAAGCTATCAACACAACCTTGTCATTTCAATTTTTCACACTTTTTTGTGGGAGTCCTCTGTCTCAGTGAAGTCTCATTTTCTCAGCCCAGTGCCAAAGGTGACCAGGCTGTATTAAAATATACAGTCACTTTTTAAAAAGTAGTCAGACGTAATGAGAAGATGGAAGAAGTCATTTGAAGCCTCAGTCAACCTTTCTGTCTGCATCATTAACCAGCCTACAGCCAAACAGGTACTGCTGCCATTGCCAGCACTGCCCCGTGTAACAGTACATGCCCTGCTAGCAATGCTTTCCTAACTGTAGCAAGTGAAACATTTTAACACTGTTCAGTAAAAACCCTGAAAAAAAATTATGTCAGAAATATTCACATTCCAGAATTTGTAAGGAGAGAGGGAAAATATGTTACAGAAAAAAGTGATCTAAAATTCCCACTTCCTTTTACTGCCAGAAAGAAGAGACACTTTTGCTTTCATTCTTTTGTTTAGGACTTTCTCTCCCACGGATTGAGTGTAGATTTTGCAGGTGAAAGTCTCCTTGTGTGCTTACATATCCTCTTGTATAGAGGAGAGATATCAGTTCTTTGATGTCATTGTTGGTAACTTTCCCAGTAGTTAATCCATCACTTCCAAAACAAAAATCATAAAGAAAAGGTCCTTCATAAGACACCCGTGGCATTCTGGTCATTTCAGGTTTTTGCTGTAGTCATCTAAGTGCAAAAGAGTGTCCACTGGCACTTAAAATGTCATTGTCATTGCTGTGACTATTCCCATACTGTCCAGCATTAAATCACCTGTTTGAAGTTTCTCTTTGACACTTTTGGCACATTTCTTAGACATCCTTTCAAACACCTGGACTTCCAAGACATCCTTCTGATGTATTCCTGGTTTCATATCAAATTTGTCAGTTTATTTCATCCATTTCTCCTTATAAAGAACAATCATAATATATCTTAATATATATATGGTTTGGACAATTTGCAACCTCTTGTGAAAGCTACAGAATATTATCCAAGATGTGTAGGTTGTTGCTTCAAGAATCCATGTGAAGATTCTGAATCTTTATTTATGTGGAGTTGGGTGCACTTTGATTCACCGCAGTGCAGCTTCTACTTTTTCTTTCAATAGAATGTCTCTGCTGTCTCTGAGATGTTTCCCCAACATCTGACTCCTGATCTTTGCAGGGTTCAAAATTATCTTCTTATTTATCTTAACCTCTTGTGCAATCTCCCTTACTGTCTCTGCCTCATGAATTAATTTTTTTTCTTTACACTCTCTTAACTTCCTTCTGCAATCTTTCTAGTCCTCCTCTCTACCTAATGTTTTACAGCTTGCATATGCCTCTTTCTTAACCTTAATTACTTTTTGCACTTCCTACTCCTAGTGTATTTATTGCTTGATAGCACACATAAGCCTTGGCATATATTCATTTATCTTCGAATGTTTCTCATTCGCCTTTGGTTTATTTGGTAGTGTTTCTGCATCTCAGCCAGAAGTCTTCAGGTTCAAGATTCACCCTAAGGAGTGTTTCTTGGGGTTTCACGCAGCAATTGATCTACAGCTCTTTTGTTTAGCAACATTGTTTAGAAGGCACAGTCTCATCAGTGAAAGCCTTATATGCTATTCTATTGAGCCAGCTACTCTTCCTTGCATTTATTAAATATAAAAGCTGGTGATGTAAACAACAAAGTAGGTGTTAGCATGCCATGTTTTTATTTGTTGATACAGAAGATTGATGCTTTGCTCTCGTAAAGAAAGTATAAACTGATAACTCTCTATAACATTACTTGGTGTTACCTGTTTTTGGAGCTGCTTTGGGGGTTTTAATCTGGTAATTTAGAAACAAGAGCATTTTTAATTTATACTAGATTGTCATACTAAAGATGGAGGTTCCGAAACAGGTCTGTCCTCCAAGTTCTTTGTTTTTCATGTGTGTTTCTGAGCTACAAATCTACTTTCCTTTCTTGCTGTGCCATCAAGTAGTGTTGCTAAGTTCAATGTTCAAATGATGAGGTTGGCTTAAACTAATTTCTTTCAATATAAACATGACTGTATTTTTATTTCATTTCTGAAGAACTCATCTTTTTTTCCTTCGTGCATTTCACTGTCACATTTGAACGCTGTTCTCTACCTCTGTTTGGAAAGGGTGCTTTGGTAAAATGGTACATTACAAGCAAATTGCACCATAAAATAGCCATCCATATCCTGGTCAGATTCATGTCTGACAAAATGGTATGTGATGTTCGTGGCAGGTGGATGTTAGCTAAGATTTGCTACGCACTTTTGGGTGCGTCTGCTCCAGATTTTATACTGACTTCTGTAGAAGAAGCAGCATGGATTTAAAGTAGAAGAATTAGCACATAGAGGAAGTCTGTTGCTACTCTTGTTTATGTTGCTGCTGTTCATATTTCTTGAAGAAAACCATAGGAAAACTGATGGATATATTTTTAATTATTTTTTTTTTTTAGTAAATTACACCAAAACTGTCTCTGATGATGTTACCCATCAATTTAGTAGAAGATAACCCAGGGAAACAAAAATAAAAACTGACTTGGAAATCCACAGCTGATTTATAAATTGTCCGCTAAAGGCAATTTGCTCTCTTTGTCTGCTGCACTTACCCAATTGCCACTGAAACTAATTGCTCTTTTCTGGGCATTCTTCAAAGGAAAAAAACCCCACAAAAACAAAATATAAATTAAAAAAAAACAAAATGTATGCCAACGTGAAACTGTGGATTGTAATCAGAGCTTCCTACTAATTATAGGCCTCTTATGGAGAATCGTGTCCAGCACATAAACCTAATTACAAATAACAACAGAAATGCTGGTGATGACAGGCACAAGGTGGAACGTTTTCGAGCACACACAGAGCTCGGGCAGTGTCAAGGTCTTTTTCAGGTCAGATCCCTAGCAGCTGATCTAGTTCTGCACTGAGGGTGATTCAAAGGTTAAGTCTTATACTAAAGGGCTGTTCTGGTCAGACACGTAATTGGAATAACAAAGTCAATATATGTTGCTGGTTGTGGGACACAATCTTCATTTGATCTCTCACACGGCAGATTAATTAAGTGTTATCAATTAATGGCCTGGTAAAAGTGAACACCCTGTTAGTCAGTTTTGCAAGTAATGTCAAGCATATGCAAGCCCTGGGGGGGGAGGGGGGGGGAGGAAGAGGTGGTGGAATTGCCCCTGAACAGCACTATTGCTTTCAAAGAGCTGGCAAATAAAAAGAGATGGAAGGATAGGTTGCAGAAATTACTGAATCATAATAAATACTTTGGCTTCTGCTTTAGTAATGCCAAACTCTGAGTGGAAATGTTTGAAATTATTTGATCAGGCGCTTGACAAATCTCTTTGTGAGAAATATTACTCTAATTGTACCAATGTATACCAGAATGTCACAAGCAGCTTGCAGGTCTGGGCAGTGTGTTACCCTCATTGAAGGGCTGGGAGGCCTTCCTTAACCCTGTTGGGACTATTCAGCTGTACAAGTGCTCACCAAGTGCTCCTTGATGTGATCTGGTACTCCACAACCAGGATGAAGTGATGGAGCCAATTAATAGGTTTGAGGTACTCAAGTAGTCTTCCAGATAGAAGTGACAAAGATATTTCTAGGGAGGAATAGCACAGTGTTCTTCGTCTGTGTTTTATCCTTACCTATCTAATAATGGTTGCACTTTTAAGCTTCTAGGACTTGATTAGGGATTAGGCAATTTCATTTGCTGACTTGATGTTCTGAATGGATTAAATTGTAGTCCAAAATAAATTTTAGTACTTGAATGATGAAATCAATGTAGGATGTAATTATTTTCCACATTTTTTTAGTACCCTGCTTGTCGGTCCTCCTCCTTCCTCTGAATTTTGCCTGTTACAGACTTGTTAAATTGTTGTGTGCTTTTCTGTGTATCTTCATGGATTTGAACTTTGCCTACTATGGTTCCTAATTTTGCAGATTTTCCAGGATATTGTAATTCACCAATAATGCCCACACTTGAATGTCTGATTTCAGGTATCTTCAGGTGGTCTGAGTTTTAGATCATGGGTGTTTAGCACATTTTGAAGAACCTGGCTATAGCCAAATGCTGCAGGGATTCTATTGATCCTTCAGTGCAGATGCCAAAAAGAGCAAGTATATTTTAGACCAAGATGAGCCTCAGGTTAGAATCTCAGAGATGTGTTTTCCCTTTTCTTTTCCTTCTCTTTCTCTCTCAAACATTTCTTGTTGTTTTTCTTCTTTGCTAAGAGATAAACATCTCCATGGTTAGTTAGGACTGGGAAAGATCTCTGCACTCAAAATGGCAGAGACACATTGACCCATGGCAGGCCAGGTACAATTATCTATATTATTCCATGGCCAAAGAAAATACTTTGGGATTATCAAGCCATCACAGTTAGCATGTGTTAAACTAATTAAAATTAAGGGTCTGGGTTTTCTCATGGCCAGTACCCGTTCTCCTACCACATTACTGCTGTTAGAAGTAATTAATGGGCCAAGCATTGGTAGGAGAATTCCATGATAGTACCATCAGAACTTTTTTGGTGTTAAAACAATCTAGTTCTTCCTAAATGACTCATCTTTTCAAATTTTTCGTAATCATTTTGGTTACTGAGAAATATGCATGCTTCACCATCATTTTTGTGATAAAGTTTGATGGGATATTTTGTAATACATTAACTTTAAAAAATGCACTGGCAAGCTGCAACCGTAACTTTTAAATAGAATAATCTTCCTCAGTTTTGTCTACATGATTAAGCATCAGGGTTTATTTCATATATATTGTTTTCTACGTCTTAACAAGCAAAATGAGCAGTTCCCAAAAATCTCACTTTTAAAAATATTTTGATATGTGATTTGTTGAAGTTATCTGATGAATTTCAAAATGACTATATGTCTTCTTGCTTTCTTTTAATACTATGTGTAATAGTCTGTGTTTTTCCATGTTGATAAGATGAAGAATGCAAAATTTCTCTGGTCTCCATTTGTTATTTGGTACAAAACGGATAACACCTTCTCTGCAGCATTTGTTGTTTGCTGTGTGTTGCTTACAACTTGCCCCTTTCCCCTTCTGTTTGACTGTATCATTGGCCACATCCAAGTGACAAGATCTGGCTCTCATTTCTGCAAATATGTTTCCTACTTTCATTTCAGCGTTGACAGAGTATGGCTGGAACATCAGTACAAACTTCCCTGCCCCACTGCTTGGATTCTCCATCTTAAAGTGAGCTAGGGAGAACATGGGTAAATGTCATCTTCTTGTTTTGTAAAATGGGATAAACTGTGTGGGGGGGTGCACTTCTAGAACTTGCAGAAGAAAACTGAACTAGTGTTTGCAGGCAGTGAAAGTACTAAAAACCTGATGGTTAGTACTAGGCTCCTGTAAGCAATTGCAAGCTTGAACTCATTGAATTTTGCTGCTGCTAGTGCCTAATCCCTGGAAAAGATTTTCTAGTTGCTAATGGCCAACAGTACCAAAATCCTGTTGTTTGAATGTCTTGTAGGTCTTAAGTTTATTGTGTGTTTTTCTTTTTTTCCATGAACTTCTATGTATTATGCTTTCAAAGCTCTTCTTAATAATCTCATCCATCTGGAAAAATGGTCTAGTACCATATATATTTTTTGTACAGCTTGAGTGATGTTCTCTGAAGCATAGAGAATAATTGGTACCTTTGAGTAAAGCCCTTGACCATTGCAGCAAGCAGGAGGTGAGTACAGAGTATGTCACTTCCATGTCTCCACCCATTTCATTGGTAAATATTCTCACACTGATATGCTCCCTTGAAAGCAGCAAAGAACCTGCAGTAAAGCAAAATTTTTAGTGGTATGGGACATTAGTACTGTTGGTCATCGCAAAGAATATCACAAAAGGGTTGGTTTTCTATGCTGTCTGTCCAGGAAATCCATAGAATTCTTACTGTATGCCACATCTTCCCTGTTTTCTACTATGCCTTATCACAGTCTTCCTTGGAGGTATTTTCAGAAGAGCTAAGTTTAGTTTACTTATTTTTGCATTAAACAAATAAATTGGCAAGGCGAGAAGTTAATTTCTGCCTAATGCCTACATTCTCAGATCAGTGGAAATCCTCAGACTTAGATGATTGGTTCTGAAAGGTGAACAAAAGAAGAGATAAGATTTTACGAAGTGAAGGGGAGTATCTCCTACTTCCTGTTTATCTTTGTGTGTGTGTGTGATTGCTTCAGTGAGGTCAGATCTCACTGTCAAATTAGAAATGGACAGCTTTGATTCATTTTCTGTCAAGAGAACTGGATTTTTGAGAGTATTAATTCAATTCAAAAGAAAGCATGGACTATGACAGGTCCATGGTCTGAAAGTAGAAGGTGAATTTCTTTATTTAATTTTTAAATATTTCCAGTACATAAGGACATTAATGCCTAACCAAACTCTGACAAAAGCTTCTTGGTTCAAAGCAGCTATTTGAGCTGCCTGCAGGCATTCATATCAGTTTGGTAATAGCTGACTGCTTGTCTGAATATGTATAGACATAGAGAGGATGTAGGTTGTGAAGTAAGGAGTAGGGGGAGGGCCAACAAGGTTGACATCCTTGTGGGAGTTTGATATAGACTAACTTTTTTCCTAGTGAACTGGCAAAAAATCTGCCATTCTAGCACAAAAACAGCCCAAGGTCCAATGTTCCTTGAGTCATCGTCCCTGGAGGTATTCAAGAAATGTTTTAGATGTTGAACTAAGGGAGATGGCTTTAGGGGGGAAATCTTGGTGGTAGATGGATGGTTGGACTGGATGATCTTGGAGGTCTTTTCCAACTTTGGTGATTCTATGATTCCATGATTCAAAGTGGTTTAAGATTGTCCGTGTGGATTTTTGATGGTATGACTAAGCTGATTTGAGAACTTTCCTTCAGCTAAAAGAACACAGCTTCTATTATAGTGTTCTAAATGTTTTGAGGTCTGGGGCCAAAATTCAATTTTCTGTTATGCATGTGAAGTATCCCACTTTCCTATCCATATGAATAAAAGGAAGAGTTTCCCCACCAGTGAAGTTGTACATAAATATGAAATATGATTATTAATGTCCTTGTGACACTTTCACACGTTGCATTCATGTTGGTAGAAAAATACTTTATTGTAGAAGAACTAGAAAGAATGAGGAAATTTAATCATAGGGTTTTGAGCGCTGCACCTTTTAATTAACAGTTGGATTTGAATAATCAGATATAACAGAGAGGATGAATAACTTTTAAGTAAATGTAGATGTTGTCAGACTAATGATACAAACTACCTTTTTAATTATGTATTCTGAATACACACTGATCATTTAAGTTACTTTTACTTTGTTGTACTGGAAAGGAATACATACCCAATTTAATAGCGTCCCATCGATTTTTTTTAGCTTTTGTGAAATAAGCCTTGTTTGGCATAATGAAACTTTTGTTTTCTTCAGCTCTTCCATATTGTCTCTTTTAAAAAATTCACCATTTACCCCTCTACACTGAACAAAAATCTTTCCTTAAAAGTGAGGATAGTACAATGCCCTCTATTTCTGAAATCATTAGAATTGACTTTTAGACAATCAATGTGTTAAATGATGTAATTATCCAATGGTCTTTTCCCCATTTAAACCAGTTTGAAAGTTAAAGGTTTGTTTTAGATCAATTTCAACCACTTTGTGTGCAAATTACACAACTGCCTTTTCCTTAACTTATCTCACAAATCCAATTCAATAGAGGCATGTCTGTTTAAAATGGTTCTCTGATAATGAGTAATCCTGAGTAGGAATACTAACTTGTCTAAAGATGAGAGAAAGCTCTGATTCCTAAATATATATTTAAAACAGAACTGAGTGAGGCAGAAATTACTGGAAACAATTCAATTGATTTAAGAAGCACAAGTTTTCTTCTCTAGGTGCTGGGCATTGAGATTTATTGGGATGGCTTCCATCTCCAGAACGGACTAAATGCAGACTCAGTGCACACAGCATGTTCCCACCTCTGATGAGATGAATGTCACCCTCAAAGCCAATAACCTCCTTGACAGAAGCTCACTGCTATTGTCAGAAATTCGCTGGAGACTTGACACAGCTGACCCCAAGTGCTGGAGCTATTTCAGGCAGCCTCAGGAAAGCCCTAAGAATCTGCCAGCTGTGATTCAAGACCTGTGAGACACCTGCACCCATCCATAACAGCATCTGGAGAGCACACGGGGCATCCTAAACAGCACTAGATGCCTATGGTTTTACTGCAGAAATTGATCCCCTGCTGCAGAGGGCCTTGAATGTTTTGCTACAGTATTTCAAATGTGAAGTGCTAGACTGCTGTTACAGAAGGGATGCAGGAACCTGTGATGGATGCCACCATCAGGAAAGATTTGGAGCTGTTCAAGCTGGTCCAGAGGAGGCCACAAGAGTGATCAGAGGGCTGCAACACCTCTCATATGGAGATGGGCTGAATGAGACTGGCTTGTTCAGTCTGGAGAAAACTCCAGGGAGACCTTATTACAGCTCTCCAATATTTAAAGGGAGATTATAAATAGGAGGGAAATTATCTTTTTGCACAGGTAGATAGTGATAGGACAAAGGGAAATGGTTTTGAACTAGAAGAGTGGAGATTTAAATTAGGTGTCAAATGAAGCTTTTCACTGAAAGGATGATTGAGACCCTGGCACAGGCTGCCCAGAGAAATTGTGGATGCCCCACCCTTGGATGTATTCAAGGCCAGGTTGGATGGAGCCCTGGGCAGCCTGATCTGGAGCCTGATTTAGTGGTCAGAAACCCTGCCCATGGCAGGGGGATTGGAACTAGAAATCCCTTCTAACCCAAGCCATTCAATGATTCCATGATTCCTAAAGACATTTGTAGTAACAAACAAATTCACAGGAAAAGCATCTAGGCCAGCTGCCTATCTGATCCCTTTTGTCATATCTGAGCATTGTGTCCTAACCATGTGGAGTTCCTTGGGTAGATCACTCTGCTGTAACAATGAGGTGGACACTGGCAGGCTTTGCCAGGAGGTCTTTTCTCTCCCACCTCCCTACTGCTAGAATCCTCTTTCCTGTTATTGTGTTAGCTCTTACTGCAAAACCTGTCCAGGCTGCTACTTTGCAAGTGATTATAGGGACAATAGCATGACAGAAGCCCAGATTTCATGGTGGACTTATATGTGTATAATTGCAGAGTCTTTAACATAGTACAATACTTGAACTGAGAATATTATTTGCCTCTTCATGCCTAAAAAGGTGCAGGGATCTGTGTGCCTCTGATTGCTTTATGTGATGGAAACTGTCAGCTGACTGACAGTAAGGAGGAGCATGTATAAATGAGGGCAAAATTATTTTGAGTTAATAGACATATGGTGCTTGTTGTGCATGTTTTTATTTATTTAGATTTAATTATTGAAGCACAAAATTTCAGTAAGCTAGAGTGTATCTATTGACTCAGAGGAACAATATTGTGTAAGGTGCATAGTCAAGCACACATACAACACATGGAGGTTGAAAAGGTGGATTCACTGAGGTGGACCCTCAAAGGCTCAGATTGGTAGAATACCTCTCCACCTACTTGGCTTCAGGGAGTTGTGCATGCAGTTGGACTTCTACCTGTTCAGTACATCTTGCAGAGCTGCTTATTGTGCACTGAAAACATTCAACTTTTATATTTCTTCCTGATTCTTTTGTGTACACTTATCCACATAATCTTAAAATTGCAATAATATCCTGCCCTGCTATAATAGATATATTAATTATACTTCTCCCTCTTAATGGGCTGCTCACTTTATGGTTTGGGGACACAAAAGTAAATTTTAAAATCAATTATACAATTACATATGTAGCAATAAGAGAGCACAGGAGCTAATCGTCTTTGGGTCAGAACTATAACCTTCTCATAATGCGGGTTTCATTAGGGTAAGGTCTATTATTGCACAGAATTACAGAAATAATGGAAGTGGGTGTATTCAGCAAGGAATAACAAATGAGGGTCTTTCTTAGATAAGAGAAACTGTTTGCTGGCTGGAGTGTGATAGCAGGCCCCTATAGTGTATGTAAATTGATAGGGTCAACTTCCCTTGGTGTATGCAATGTGCAGTGTACAAGAATTAATTTCCGTATTATTCTGGAGAATGGCAGGAGGAGGGCTTCTAATTATCACTCATCACTGGATACAACCAAGCTGAACCACACAGCCAAGCTCGTGAAAAAGGCTGCAAGGAGATGCTTGAAATGGGCTAACCTCTCATAGAGTAGCACCCTTGAGCTGTTGTGTGCTTGATGTTTTCTGCCTACCTACATGGTTCATAGGAGAAATTGCAGTTGTTGTTACGAATTTTCCTAGGTGTATCTTTGAAGAACAGGCTTTCTAATATTTGTAAAATGTCTGCACATCACTTACAAATATTCAGTGCTCTTAAGCTTTATACTGCCTTTGTTTCACAATAGGAAATAATCCTTCTGTAAGGTAAAGAAGGTGTTCTTCAAAAAACAACTTAAAAACCTCGAATTGTTTTATCTGAGTAGTTGATGTTCACTTATCTTTGATGTTTTGGAAGCTCAAAGTTAGCTCAGCATTAATGATCTTGCATTCCACTTGCACACCACCAGTGGTATGATAATTTTGCTGTCAGTGGCTTGGCCAATTCCTGATATACAACTGTGGATTCTGGTAACCATTAGACCATGCAGCTTCCCTTCAAAGTGAGTAACTACCTTCCTCTGGTGTACATAGTCCTGATACGGGGATGGGAAGATGGCAAGACCTCTCCCTTTTCTGAATAAATGATGGCATTGCAGGGAAGGTAGGGAAGGCGTCATTTCTTTTGCATAGTTTATGCCATTCCCAGCTCCTTGTAGTTGCAGAGGGTTAAGCTACCACATTGCAGCGCTGAGGACTCTGTGGGATTAGGACTATCCAGCCTTGTTTACAGCAGTGAATCTATGACTCTTAGCTGTTTCAGAAGCCTCTTAACACAGGCAGTACAGCCTGCTGTAAAAGTACCATGACTGTAAACAAGGATAAGTTTAATTATTTCTGCCAGAAAGGTTTCCAATTAAATTCCTTTCCTTACCTTTATTCTTTGTCCTGGTGGCACATCACTGCTTAGTAATTGCCTGTACCATTTGTTAATGCTGTCTCTGAGATACGCAGGGTAATGCAAACATTTGAATTCATACTTAGAGAAGTGGTTTCAAAAAATACATCTGTGATTTCTATGCAAATTTGAAGATGGTGTTTTGAAGGGGAGGAGTGCTTCTCATCTCCTGTTCTTATTGGTACCTCCCCAGTGCTTCAAGGCTATTCTTTTTCATGTCTTAATCCACAAATTCTTTTATTGCTCTTACCAAGCAGGAGATATCAGTCAGTAGCTCATACGTAGGTACACAACGTGACTTAAGATGCCCTATGATGCCTTGCCTACTGTGGCTTTTTTTTGAAGAACATAATCCCCCCAGTCCCCCCTCAAAAAAGTTTCTGTGTTATATTTGTCATGAAGATGCCTTAGTTATCTTTTTGGGATCCTTAGTGGTGCTGTGCACCCGTACGTAGGCAACCAAACCCTGGCATCAAAAAGTACTCACCTACACAACTTTATTTTATCTTGTTACTCTGCATTTGATCTAGGTTGTCCTCTCATTACTGACTGTATGATAGACGCGTTGTGGGACCAGATGTGGCAGTGCTGCAGATGGCATCTGCTGAGGGTAGTGCTACCACAGAAAATCCAGCTCTGCATAACATACTGTTTTGCGATATTAAAGACAAAGCAAGTGCATTCAGGCACCCCCCCCCAAAAAAGAAAAATGCTGATGGAGACAAAAGATAATAAATGAAAAATAACTGCCATATACTGCCATAAGTGTCAGTGAGATGTCTTTTCCAGTGAGCTTCTTCTGAGATTTTAGCTTCATTAGGAGACAGCAGGGCATGTGCTGATATTCTTGACTTCAGTGCAGAGAAATTACTGCAGGATACAGATGCCAAGGTAAGGAATGTGTATGAATGTAGATCCCTTGTGTGATTTATATTTGGTTACTTGGGCTGCTTTTTCTAACAATGTCCAGTGGTATTCTCTATGGTACCATGATTAATCTGCTAAACAAGATTTTAATTTGATATGTAGTGCTTTGCAGGACCCTGGTCAACTAGCTGAAAGAATGCTCTTAATCTGTCAAAATAAGCTGTTCTACCAGTTTTGGAAATAGCTTAGCTTCAAAAGATCAAACTTTAATAAATAAGTATATTGAAAGAAAAGCAGCTGAAGAACTAAATAACATTAGCAAGTAAACCCACCTTTCTATGGAGAACTTCATACAGTATCTGTATATGACACATTTTTATTCATACCTAGAGTACATCCATAATGATTTATATTAACTTAGTTGTTTTTTTAATCAATGTCTATGTGTATTTTTGCATAACTATGTTGTTCTTTGTTGCTGATGGTGGTGGGCCTTGTTTGCAATGGATAAAAAAGATAGCTCTTTCACAGCATATTTCTAATTTAAGCGCCAGTTTAGAAAACATTTAAATATTTTGCTTCTTCTTGACTAGGAAGAAGTTATTTACTATCTAAAAATAAGAAATGTGTTTAATAATCTTGTTGAATTTGGTCCTAAATTAATAATTTTTCGTTTAATTACTTTAATTTATGATGCAAGTCTATAATAAGCAGTAGTTTTTTTGCTTGTGGAATGTGGTAAATTAAATTAAAAGATGTGATCCTAATGGTTCAGAACAGTCATTGCCAGAACTTAGGGCAAAATGTAAGAGACACCTGACACTTCAGGCTTTTCAGACTGATACCTATCTCAAAATGACTTACTAAAACTCCTTTAGCTATAAATGCAACAGAAGTACCTAAATGAACTGCTTCAGAAAGCTTAATATAACTTAATCCTGGCATCTTTTAATAACATCCTAAAATGCTTTGCAACACGGAGTCAAGGTTTTCTTTTCTTAAACCCTTTTATGAAGAAAGTTAATTTCACTTTAAAGTCAGAGGCCTTACCTCCCCAGCTGCATTACCAGGCCTCTGACAGGCCTATTCAGCCAGGCCCCGCTGATATGTTGTAGAGATTTGAAAGTAAAGAATTGCAAGAAGTGCAATTTAATCCCAAAGTCATTACCTAAATGCTGAGATAGGATGGGGATTACCACCAATGTAAATGAGATATGAGACAGCCAATGGATTAGGGGACCCTTTCTTTAGGATGACTTCAGCAAATAGGCTAAGATAAGGAAATCTTTGTAATTACACGGAGCTACACTGGTCAATTCTGACTTTTAAATACCAAGGAGCTAGAGAACAGGAAAAAAACCTACATGTGTTATTCTGTGCTATATTAAGTAATTCCTTTCTAATTCTACACAATCAATAGAAGAACATCATGCCAAATGAAAAGATGAGGGCTGCCTACATGTCCTTTTGTGACTGGTATCATTCCATCATTTTTGGTAATATCATTTCCAAATTAAATTTTATGGTCCATTACATACTAGCTCAAACACTTTTCTAATGGAATCTTAAATGGAACTGACTTGCTTTGCGTGGGGTTTGTCTCTCAGTTAAGATGTTATTTAGTTCTAATTATCAGATAATGAACTCAGGAAATTTAATTTTTAATATTTATATGTCAAAAGTCCATTGTACTTTGGTTAAAGGCTTTAAATTAAAAATTAGCATGGACAGAATACTAATTGAATATTTTCCCTATCTCTAAGAGTGAGAAATGGGTTACATAGTTCCCAGATTAGCTCGTTACAGTGCAACTGTTTACTTAAAAACTTAATTTAGTCTTCAGGAATAAATCACAAATAAGGAGATAGAGGTAAACGAACCCTAGAAGCCTTAGGTTTGCAATTTTAAAGTGTATTCTATCTTTACATGCATTATCTTGGCTTCCTATCTGTAGGGTATCATTCAGATGTTTATATACATATATTTACAGCACATGTAAACGTCTGCACATATATGCAGTACCCAAACCATACTGATTCTTTCCTTGGGTGTTCCTCTCCATTTCTACTGTCTTTCTTTGCCCATTTTTACTCTTCATCTATTTCTTAATGAAAAATATAAACTTGAGTTTTTTATTATCCATTCACAATTCAGAACAGATTATATTAGGAAAATAACTACATAATATTGGGATAATGGTATTTTTTTTGAACTTAAAAAGATTCAACAAATGTCTGTGCAATTTTATGCCCTTAATTTGTTTCTCTTTTCCTTCTGTTGGTGTTCTGTAGTTACTGAGCTGTGCTGAAACTGGAGAAAACGGAGTTCAGTTCTTTCTTCTACTGTTGCTGGCTTGGATGGCCTGGGGTAAGTCCTGTAAAGTCCAAGACAGAGAAAAGACTGTTTTGGTACCTCACTATTGCATTAGATCCTGGCAACTGAGCTTAAGTTTGAAAAACCATTTATAACATGTATGGAGAATGATCTCCATCAGAACAGATCCACAGTACCAACTTCCCTCCTCTTTTTGCTGTTAGAACAAAGTGGGTATATACATATATATATATATACCCAATATATATATTGGGTATTTAGGGCCCTACCTGAATGAACAATAAGAACATCTTATTGTAAGTTTATTTAGTTTAACATTTATAAACAGTATTCAGAGCAGAGACTGGACAGCTGGCTCTTTGAATTCACTTGTGCCTTGCTCAAGAGTTGCATGATCACACTTTGTATCTTTATTTAGCTGTGCATGTCCCTGTTCACTGCAGGGGAGTTGGAGTAGAGGACCTTTAAAGGTTCCTTCCAACACTAGGGATTCTGTGATTCTGAGAAACTTGGGCTGAGTCCTGAGTTATATGAGCTGCAGTTACAGCTGAACATAGTCAGTAAGCTTCTAGAGCATGTTCTAGATGAGAAAGGTAGATTTGTTCTCTCTGTTTCAGAGGTGGTGATGGAAAGGATGAAAGAAATCAGACACAGTGGGTCGCAAGGAAAATTTCAGTGAGATACATGGAGGTTCATATCCATGATGATCAGAGAAGATCCTTGGGAATACTCAGAAACTTCCCAGACAAGGTCTTGAGCCAGCCTACTTGAACTTCAAAGAGAGCATTGCTTTCAGCAAGCTGTTGGACCAGGTGACCTCCCAGATTCCCTTCCAAGCAAAATTATTCTGTTATTGAGTTATCCGTATCCTAAAAGCTCACTGAACTTTTTAATCAGTGAGATGTAGGCAAGAATCAGGAAAACTTCATAGAACTCATTTTTGCAAAAACTGTTAGTAACATTTTCCAATGTTATTTGTGTATATATATATATATATATATATTCAAAATCCATCAAAAAACAAACTCAAACCAAACATTTCTCTTTCTTCTTCTTTCTCAGACTTTCTCCACAGCAGTAATCTGCTCTGTCAGTGAAAGTTCATGATTATTTCAGTTTCTTCATTGGCATTAATTGTAACTCACAGCCCTGGAATTAGGATTGCAGATCTCACCTAGCAGTTACAGGCTTTTAAAGTTAATTGTTATTAAGAAGAGTTAGTACAAGTGCACCTGTGGGATATTGCAAGCTCCTGACACTTAAGAGGCTATAACTGATAAACTTAACCTAAAAGGCTGTGGTTCTGATTGGACCAGAAGTTGAATTAGAGAAAGGCCGGGATTATTAACTCATCTACTTCAGTCCCCTCAACCTGAATGATTCCCTATCCCTTCTCCAAGCAGGAGGCTTGGCTGATCATCAAGGTTTGCCCACACGCTACGTCCTCACAGTTGGATTTTGTGTGAAGTATACAGTACTGGATCATGCATCATCTGCTGATGAGGGTGGGTGATACTGTTTGGCAGGGACAACTTCTAGCTGAAAACACCGTTCAGACTTAAATTTATATGTGTGTGTGTGTGTGTGTATGATCATTGCTAGTATACATAAATATATACATTTGCAGTAAGCTGGGATTGTAACAGAGATGTATGATGTCTGCTGAGAAGCTGTCAGCAAAGCATGCAGACCATCTGTCACTGGCGGGGCAGGCAGTGATGGAAAGGAGTTAACCATCAGCACACTATGGGGCTGTATTTGTTATGGGAAATCATATGGAAACCATCTTTGACAAACCTGTAGCAACAGCACGGAGCATGAAATTACCCAAGCTAATATCCAAAAAGCAGAACATGGCTTATGCTCAATCTGCTACCACCATTGTTGCAGTCTTGGTTCCAAAAACATGTGCCACGAGTCTTACCCACCTTCTAGCCTATGGTAACCCTCGCAGAAATTTCTCTGGTATTTGCAAGATGGTCTGGGATGGAAGGATCTATGTGTTATTAATCAATTGTAGGTGTTTCTTTATTGTGGTGGAAAAGCATAATGATGGGAGAAGCTGAAGATAAATAGTATACGCTAATTATTTTTAGTTAGCTTGTGCTCAGTGCTCAAAACCACATCATCCTGAGTCAATTAATACTGAGGGAAGTGAGCAGCACAAAAGAAGCTGTACTATTATCTCCATTCTTGAAAGTTATGATCTGATTTCCTTCCATTCTTCCACTAAACAGATTTCTTCATCTAACTTCTTTCCAAAGTAAATAACAAAAAGTTCTTTAGACATATGGTACCTGTGAACAGTTCATTTTTTTAAAATAGAGAAGTGGATGTGCATGTGCATTACTGATGTAGCTGCTATAGAGCTTTCACATTCATTTTTGCTTTTTAATTGGATAGTAAATTAATTTGATTAATAAAAATCCTGGGTAGTTCTTGAGTGCAAATTAAAGCCAGGCTGAGCACATAAATATAACATCTTTCAAATCAGCCATTTTGTAAAGCTGTTTTCATCTCCTTTTAGTTTCCTTCAGGCTGTAATGGTGAGACTTAAGTGTTTATTTCCTTTTTCATTGACTATCTGAATTTTTGTGAGTGAGAATATCTTATAAGCAGTTTTGTGCTTTTCTTAAATCTCTTAAGATTGTACTACATTCTTTTTGTGTAGATCTAGTATCACCTAATCAAAAAGGCTAATCTTTAAGCAATACCTGCCAAACATCTGCTGAAATGAGCAGGTTGACCATGTCTGAGATATATTCCAACACTAGAGAGGCTTGTTCTTTCTACTCCAGTGCTTTTTTCCTTTTTTTTTGTCTAGTTGTTTCTTTACTATACTCACTAATCCATGGGTACCCAGCCTTTAGGTTTTCCTGGACTGCACTGACTGAATAGAAATGGTCTTGGTCCACATATATGCAGGTTGCTCAGAAAATAATGCCTTCTGTTTATTTCCACGGAAACTATGACAGCTACATTGAGTGTTAACTGTTGGATAGAGCAAATTCTCAGCTACAAAACACCATCAATGGATGCCATTTTTTGCCCATGGAGGAATTCAGTGACACACATTTGTTTTATACATACTTCCCTGTCAGGTGGCATTTTGTCAGATTGCCTTCTGCTGCCATCTGTTGCACAGCAGCAAAATGTAATGGTGGGAATTGGTGGAAAGGTTCAGTCTCTTCTGCCATACCACTAACATCCACCTCTGATGTTTTAGACCAGTGTAATAAAATAGGAGGCATTACTTTCAGAGCAGCACTCCTACAAAATATATTGTTGTTAACCTGTGTAAGTAACAAAACATTTTGATTTTTAATTATTTTTTTATTAAAACATTAAAAAGAGAGCAACAAAACCATAAAACTACTGGGCCCATGGACGTGTGACAGCTTAGGTGGAATAGCAAGCTGCTAATTGTTCCCTCCTGAATTAGGTGGCTTTATTCTGCTGCTCTTCATCCCTGTTTCTAGCTCAAGGGCTTACTACTCCTCTGGCTATTATAGGCAAACATAAAGGGAACATAACCCCTTCATCCTTGGTGTTAATGTTCCCTACCACATCCAGTAAAGAATGGAGGTTCTCCTTGGCTCTCCTTTTGTTGTAAATATTTTTGTAAAAACTGTTTTTATCTGTATCATCGGTGGCCAGATTAAGTTCTAGGTGGGCTTTTGCCTTTCTAATTTTCTCTCTGTGTATTCTAGCAGTGTCCTTGTACTCTTCTCATGTTGACTGCTTCTTCATCCAAAGGTGACAAGCTTTTTATTTTTCTCACTCTAACTGTGATTTAATTGAACCTAGGAAAAATCTCAAGACTGTGGGAACAAAGTCCATCTGTATTATTTTAGGGTATCAGGTAAATAAGAGCCTTGCTTCTTCCTCAGTGTGTAGTGATGCTGAGAAAACCAACAAAGTAACTTGACATGACAATGAGTTATGTCAAGCAGGTATTCCCTTTATTTACAGCACTGGGTGCATGGGCGTCGCTCACCAAACATGCACACCAGAGAGAGAAACAACTACATAATTAAAGGCATAGCAGATACATATTCATTACTTTCCAAGGACATGGTCAGAAATTCCAAGAAATGATTGACATCCCTGGTGGTAGTGGGATTAAAGCTAATATTCATGTTTGCTCTAGATTTCCAGCCTTTATGAGGGGGTAGCCTGAACTGTTTGCCATTGTTGTTATGTTGAGCTGAGGCATTTGCCATATTGTCTTCAAAAACAGGACATCTATTCTACAGTCCTATCTTCACTTGACAAGTTTTGCAGCCTCTGCATTTTGTTCTTGAGCTTGCATTTACTCAAGCTTCCTGTTCTTCAACATATATCTGCTCAAGTTGTTCTCACAGTTCTCTCATGATCTGGAAGAGAAATGAGAGGCTGCAGCTATGAGTCAGCACTCCCAGTATTAGAATGAAGAACTGAAGACTGATTGGGATATGAGGTGGATGTTTTGGTCTTTACCTGTGAAAACACCTATATGAATCCTCGCTTTTGATTGGCTGTTTTACTATAACATATTATTGAATCTTTGTGCATTGTTCTTTAGATCCAGTATCTCTTAGAACTTCACTTCTATCTTCTATGGCATGCACTGATGTACCTGCATTTGTATGCCCTTCCGTGTGCAGCAGCACGCTCCAGTCACTCCAACGCCAAGATATAAGATTGAACAAACCAACAAATTATCTTTCCAGGTCTCGCTGATTTAAAAACAATTGCTTTACTGTTGCTTCAGAGGAGGGTGGGTCTTTCACTGTCACAAGGTCACTTTGCAAGTTTTAATTGCTGGGTGCTGTTCTGTCCTTTCATTGCTTTCTCAGTGATAAATGGCTCATCGGTTCAAAAGCTAGTCTATATAAACAAGCTTATCTCTGCCCATAGTCTTTAATGAAAAATGAGTTGTGAGTATCATTGTTAATCATGGTAATTGTTAACGTTAAAAGGGCTGGTATTATGAGTTTTCCTATTAGGCTTTCAATTCGTTATATAAAATGAGCAATCTAGTAGCCATCTATAGCATTCTAATTTTAATTATCTTGAGCCTGCATTTCAGACCACCCTTTCTTCATTGAGACTAACAAAACCTTCATTGCAGTAGCCCGTGTCTTTTGATGTGATTCTGTAAAGTTTCTTGAGATGTTCGATACATGACTGCTTAAGGTCAGTTCATTACACTATGATGTACTGTTTTAGGAGATCCGTTCTCCTTTGTTTTTTGTTGTAGCTTACCTGACATACAGTGGCAATTCTACTCCTTAGTTGAAATCCATGTACAAAAAAACCCTGAGACTTTACATCAAATGAAAAAAAAAAACTATGTACTGCATACATAGTATGTTTACAAGACATACTGTGATCAATAATTGAGGTATTGCTCTCTCTTTTTCTTTTCTTTTTTTTTTTTTTTAATGCGTGAAGTTCTGAGAAGAATAAGAAGAGATTTGAGAGTGTATCCCTAAGTATTACAGTTAGGAAGAACACAAGAAATCCTGGATTTTATTCTGTTTAAGGTGTACTTGCAGTCAAGAACCACAGATAGCTGTAAAGCTAGAAAAAGTAAAGCACAGGTCAAACTTCAAGGAAGTAAATTGTAAGAGATACACAGACGGTATCAGGAATTCCCAAGTACAGGACTTGTTTTTTGTTTGCACCAGAAAGCAGACAGGAGAATAATATATTAACACTACTGTACCTGTACTTCCATCTGTGGCTTAAGCTGTTTCTAGAAATACTGTTATTTCAAAAGATGGTTTGGAGTTGAGGAGAAGGGTAAAAATGAGTGTATTAATTTTGCCCATTCCTACTTTTAAGAGAAGTAGACTTTAGAATGTTTTAATACTTCACAGGAAGTTATGTAGAATTGACCTTGCTTGGCTTCAGCACAGATCAGGTCGCATTTTCTTGGGAGATAAACCTTTGTTCTCTAGAAGAGCAAGACCACTGGTCTTTCTAGAGCAAGGTCATTCTGGCTTCTTGCACGACATCATGGAGTTAATGTTTTTCACTGGACTATATTCTTTATAGTGAACATAGGCAGATACATACAGATTTTGATTCATAGAATTTCTTTAGCCCCAAATAGTTTCAGATTATTTGGATCCATGGAGTGTACACCTTAGAATAACATTTATAAATCTCATATCTGAATAATTCTCAGCTTTAGCATGTGTTTGGGATTGAAAGATTAGCAGTCTCTGTTTTTGATGTATACTGTGGCCAACTGATACCACTAACAGCCTGCTAGAATATTTAAGGAGAACAAGATATCAAGGAAATACTAAAATACTTCAGTAGTACTCAAGACTTGACCTATGATGAAGTTTATGTATGAAATGAAAGACAAAGGGACAGAGCAATGACATATTTAAAATGCACACTAAAAGTTCCTACAACTCCTTAGACAACCAACAAAGTGTTAAGAAGAATTATGGAATACAGCATCCAGACAGCAACTCCTAAAATTCACCACACTTCAGCTTTATGGGATAAGGGACATATGAATGTATCTTCTCTCCATCATTTGAGATACAAGTATTCATTATAGCAGTATAGTGCCCATTTAAATGAATCAAGAGAAAGAGAGAGCTGCTTTGAATATATCTGTGTGGATCACTGAAGCAGGTAAATGTGGCTCACATCTCCCATTTTCTGGTTTTATATTTACAATATATATATTTACACGATAAAGTTCTACTTATGGAAATGCAAAAGATGCAGAAGGTGACATTTACAGATGTACAAAAGAGTACTTTATCTATAAAATCAGCAAAGGATTTCTGGTGGTCCCTATTGGAAAGATGGTGGAACGATTGAAAAAGTTATGGAATGGTGTTTTTCATGAGGAAGTAGTTACATTCCTAAGAAATTCTTCCTACATAAACACACATGTAGCTGTTTATCATGGAAAAAAACAGAGAGAGGTGTGGGAGCTTGAAACCACATCATATGTGGTGACATAGGGACAGTGAGATGTTCGTCAGTGTTTCTAAAATACTGATACAAGCTGTTATGAAGGGCTTCCAGATACGCATATAGTTAAACATCTTTTTGATAATGCTAAACCTTTTAGTTCAGGTGAGCTGTAAACTTCCTTTGTTATTTGTAATGTTTATCACTGACTGTCATTAGTATGTTGGTTTTATTTTGATGTTTGTTAAATGTTGGAGCTACCCAATATGTTCTTTGCTCTTGCTCAGGGAGTCAAAACCTTTCATTTTTTTTTGTAAATTTTGCCATAAATATGTCTATTCTTTCTTCTCAATGCTGAATTAACTTGTTTAGGGCAAAAAATGCTCTGCATTTCACATCCTTCCCTTTCTTGGTGTTTTCTGAACTTCATAGTCTTCAGAGGGAACTGAATCCTATTTGTACTTAAGAAGATATGATTGTGTGTGAGGGTAGCAAATGTACCAAGTGATCACAGCTGGCTGTAAAGGACCTGGTACTTCTAATGCAGTCAGTCTACAATGGTATTGGAATAAGACTAAAGAAGTAGTAGGATTACTCCTGTTTTACCACAGTGTAAATAACCAACTGTCCTATTTTTGATATTGTTGGTAGGTGTTCAGCATATGTATTTAATACTGTAATCATGACCTCCAGTGAAAAGTTCATTAGTTGAATACTGCCTAGGCCTGACCCTAGGCAGAATTATAAAGGGCTTGGTATTCTGCAGCTCCAGTCAGTCCCAGTGTGCTTGTCAAGGTTATGAGCTAAAGATTGATAGTGTAGTGACGGCACAAGCCTTTATTTGAGAGTGGAGAGGTCGCAAATGGGTCATGGGCATTTGATTCTCTGTTACAAGGAGAGGGAATATTCACCAGAATGCAAGAGTGGCTGACCCTCTCTTCTTAAGACGTACTACAGAAATCTTTGTCTACTGTAGTATTTGTTCCTGCTTGTTTATACATTTCTAGATATAGCTGCTACTGTCCTGCAGATTGAGCTATGGAAGTATTTGGGAGTATTTATTTAAATGGTTTGACTCTTGTAGATATTACAGCTTAAGCCACATACAAAAGGACCACAAAAAAAACCTAAGGATTCACTCATGATATGTCCATCACATCCTAGACATAACCGTCATTCCTATTCTTCTGCTAGATTTCCATTGCACTGTTAGTTTTGCAAACTGCCAACCATGTGTGTTCTTAACATGTAGGAAAAATTTGGTGATAAAGAGAGTTTTGCTGGTTGTATAGATGACCAT
Organism: Callipepla californica brunnescens; assembly: GCA_023055505.1. Classification (NCBI taxonomy): domain Eukaryota; kingdom Metazoa; phylum Chordata; class Aves; order Galliformes; family Odontophoridae; genus Callipepla; species Callipepla californica. The sequence goes on along the minus strand of JALIRH010000005.1, from coordinate 37,188,962 downwards.
AACTCTTTTGTGGCACTCCCTCTGCAGGACCAAGAGTTAGGATTTGCTTCTACTAAGCTTATTTTATTTTAGGTCAACAAGTACCTCATTAAAAACTATTCTATTTCAAACCTTCAAGTATTTTATGTGTAGAATTTGAATTTATTGTTTACTAAATGTCAATATTGATTTACCAAAGAAGCATATCTTTTCACATTTTGTTGTACATCATCATTTACCATTAAGAAGATCTGTTGCAACATACAGCTTTAAAGCCATATTAAATGGATTCTTTGTGCTCTTCTCTGCTAAATCTACTCCAGCAACCTTTTTCCGTTTTCTTCTGTCTTTCATCATTATCCACTCTTCTTTCATCATGTCCATCTCTTTTTTTTCTTTATCTGACCACCCTGTCAAGAATGTCTGTCCTGGATAATATTAAACAGGATTGTATACAGTACTTCCATTTCTGTGGTATGCTATCCCAAAGGCCACGTATATTAAGGACTGTTGATATTCCTGCTTCAATCCAAACAAGTTTTGATGGAAGAAGAGCATCCGTCACAGAGAAAGCTCCCAAACAAAAGAATCTGTAGAATGACCTCCAAAGGATTTCCGCGTGGTATTCCAAGACCCATAGACAGGTAACCTTCTTACCATTTCACCCTGAAGTCTTGCTTGGGCCATGGTTCAAGCACGTGACTTAAGAGCTTTATCAAATCAAATGTTCATTTTTCTTTACTTTGGAAGAAAGTGTTGACAGTCGAACTCTCATAAGCTATGTGCTTCATCGCAATTCTAACCCTTCCTGAATCATGCTGAACTTGTGTCAAAAAGAAAGAAATCTGTACCAGAACTGCACCCCTCCTGGCCCTTTATTCTGCACTCAAGCCCCTCTATTGTTCAGCATAGACCTCTTCTACAAAATAACATCAAAGTCACAAGATCCAGGAGTCCAGTCGCAACTAAGCTTTGTAGTTCCAATCTCTAAGTTATAGAATGTGCTGGGTAGGTAATAGAATGGAAATGAAGTAATATTTCAATATTTTCATGCTGTCTGCATAACAATTATGATGTTAATTAATTATCTGCCTGGCAGTTAACACCATGCAGAGGCATGGTTGCGGTCGACTTCCTGCTGTTCTGCTAGCAGTGAGTAATTAACCTCTCCTCTTCCCTGGGATTCTCTACAAGATGATCAGCGTGTTGATGATATAATTATTATTAATTCAGTTTCTGTGTTTCGTTGACATTGTTAATTACTTGTCGGTAATCAGCTAATGTTTAATCTTCCTTGCTGGATAGCTTCTTAAAAGGCTGCTTGAAATGGTTCAGAGAGACTTCCCAGCATATTCTCAGTCCTCGTTGCATCAAGTGTTGGACAGAACTCTATTCAGAATAAGTTATTATCTAAAAACTATGAAGAGTCTACTGAAGTTGTGGAGTTTTTGGATCAAATTAAATTGCTGTTTTCAGTGTTGTAAGCAAGAATATGTAAAGCTTTGTCAATAAATCAGGAAAACAAGTGGGATCCTTTCCGATGCCAACTTTAAAAATTGATCTCACTTACAGAATTGTCAATATCATTTAAAGAGCAAAATTTAATTTAGGTTGCTTTTTTTTTTTTTAGAGGATTAGTGGTTATCCTGCAAATAAATGTTTACAGCATTTTTATTTTCAGTGAAAGAAAGAAATCTTTCTAAACTTTCCCACTGCAACAAACAGAATGGGAGATTTCAATATATATTTTCATTAACTAAAAAAGTCAGTGTTCATATTTTCTTATTTTCTCCATGAAGAAATATCTTCACCAAAGATAAGAGGCAATTATTCTTTAAATTCTTAGGATTATGTTTGTCAAAATACCAAAAAAACATCCAATAATTGGGATAGGACAGCAAACAAGTAATTGTAATCCATATGCTCTTCTTTCAAGACTTCAACTATCCTTGTGCCTCTAGGTGAAATATACAGTTTAGAAGCGGAATGATGAGAGGAAAACAGAAGTTCAGATCTCTTGCAGAACTGGTCTTAACATTATTTATGTGATGGAAAGGCATTGAGAAAGAGCACTCAGAGGAGCACCTCAAATGAAAAGAAGGTACTTAATAGAGATCATACCATTTTCTCTGCTTGGTACTGGCAAGGGTTCCGTGCTAGAATGGTAGTTTGTGGTGTTTTACTCTTAGAAGTGAACCAAAATCTCATAGAACAATAATGAAGGGTGAATACATGGTCTGTGAGGAAAGAGTGAATTAATGGATGTTTTTAGACTGAAGGAGAAAAGTCTGAAGTGGTAACAGCCTCACTTTTACTTGACAGCTGCAAAGAGAGGAAGCTCATCTATGCTATATCTGTGAAGGCTAAGATATAAAGTTATATGATAACACTGCCACCAGAGATCAGTGTTAGATGTTAATCCAAGGATAAGAACATTAGAAAAACAGAGCTAGGAAATGTCAGCAGTTAAACTAGCACAAATAAAATGGAACGAGATGAGTTGAGGAGCAGGGATTAGGAGAAGGAAAAAAGTGAGGAAGATCAAACTAATTGGAATCCTTACAAGGAAGGTGAGTTGCATCCTAGGTGATGAGAGGACACTACAGCAGGGACAGTGCAGGTAGAGTTGGGAAACAGTTGTGATTGAATATTCCATAAGAGACAAGGCGCAATCAAGCAGAGTGGGAATAATTGGGAAGTTTGAGAAACTAGGAGAGGAGCAGGAGATCAAATAGGAATGCAAGGTATGAATAAGATTTTTGTTTTGGTTGAAATTGCTGTAGGCAATTAAACAGAGATTATTCAAACGCCATTTTAAAAACTACGTATTAACTGCTTTTCTCTGCAGGAATTTCATACCAAAAATCAGCTAACATTTGCCTGAGCTTACCTTCAAGTTTTTCTTTGAGCCTGGAGTTAGGGAAATGTAGAGGAAGACTCAGCCAATGCTTATGCTTTAAATCTTACATGGTCCTGAAACCCTGCTAAGTGCTTCTACTTACGTTTTATTTGAAATTACCTTCTCTCCTATATCAACTAGAAATTGCTGTATGTTTACCAACTCCAAAACAGTTTAAATTCATGTGATATTTTGAACCAATAACTGATATATAACTCAGAAATGTAGTAATGTTTATTTCTGCAAGTTTCAGTCTCACTTTTAAACTCAAACATTTAAAGAATAAATGTCCAGTTTCCTGTCCAGTATGCAGCAGAACCTAATCTTACCAAGAAAACTAGCAGGATTTTGTAATACAGAGTGCTGCACTTGAAGGGGAAATTGAACATTTTTTATTCCCTAAGTTTCACATAAAGGTAATATAAATGAGCATGCAGATTGTGGAATGGTTCATATTTTAAGTATTCAAGCTCTAGTAATAGGTGGGAACAATATGAATTGTACTTGTGTACTGAACGAGGTCTAGCTACCCAGCCTGCTTTTGATAACACTCCTCATTTTGTAAGCTATATGACATGTCAATTTACTGTTTTCATTTTGGAGACTGAGAGTGTTTGATTGAAGCTTCAAGATCAAAACAAAGGTTAAAAGAATAAAACCGATGGTTTTTTTTCTTCCCAAGTGTAAATATTCTCATGTATTGGAGGATGACATCGTGAATTATTTGGAAACAGAGACTTCTATTGTTCACTACTTTTGCAGAAGGAGGATGGTTCAGTTATGGCATTTATCTTGAATGTGGACAGCCTGGATTAATTCCTCATACTGCTACAGACTTTGTGTATAACTTTGGGAGAATCATTCTGACCCAGTTCCTTAATGGTGCTTAGACATCCTGAGTTTTCAGGGCTGAAGTGATCTGACAAAGTCTGAATTTTGAATATTCCTTTTAATGAATTATGTGCAAACATTGTCATGCAGGCAAAGCACAAGCTGCTAGGTTATCCACTATTTCTGGGCGTCAGCTACACCTTTGCTGCACATGGATACTGTCTATTAAGTCAGCTAAGTCACATGGTGTATCTGCTTTCTGGTGGGATTGCAGCTTCCACAATGAATACTGAATACTGCTTGTTTGTTTGTTTGTTTTACACGCACTCATTTTGAGATGACAGTATGAAAAAATGCAAAGAGCAGTTATCTCAAGCACTTCCAGTTTAGAATTCTACTGTAAAATGGTTAAATCCCTGGTTATATTGGAGGACTCTTGGATTAGAGTCAAAAACACATGAAGAAAGTTCTGCAGCTTTTATTCTTGTTCTGCAGAGGGCAGTGCAGAGGCATAAGTTGGCCAAAAGTGGGAGCCAGCAACCCACGAGGAGCCAAATTGTGTTTTTACCCAGAACATTGTACATTTGGCAGTGCCTCAGGAAGTCCAGGGTTTTCCTGCAGAGCAGCAGCACAGTGCCATGGGGCATCAGCCCACTCTTTGCCTTTACTGGTGGAAGCATGCAGGAATTGGAACCAGATTCAGTTGTTACCGCGCAAAATTTGCATAAGAGCTAGTGATGTTTCTTTGAAGTTCAGAATTGTACCTGTCTCCACTTATTATCTTCCTTGAGCTGCTCATTTTGGGGTTTGGCCAAGGAGCTGAAAGAGAGGTAGGTTAACTTTACATTCTCTTAAAATTGCTTGCTTGCACTGTTTCAACTCTGAAATTATCAAGGTGCTTAACATGCAAAAGAATAATACTTGACATTACATTTATCCCTGTGCAATGAATTCAAGGTCAGTATGAGCTATTGTCAATTGCTGTCTGAATATATTACTTGAATAACTCTATTCAAAGACCAATAAAATAGATTTCTCACAATCATGCTGTAGAAATATACAAGATTTGGCTCCTCCTAGTCAAACAAGAACTCTGCGTGAATTAAAAACCTATCCTAGTTCATTTACACAACAGTGATGAACTGTAATTGTCAGAAAATGTCAAAAATTGTGCAAAAGTTTCAACTGAAAAACTTGTATGTTTGTTTGTTTGGTTTTTTAATCCAGTTCCGATGTTTTCCGTGTTTTGGTAACACAAGAAGAATCTCCTACCAGTTGGAAATGACCAATTTTGGAGGATTTTAAAATGCTCCTTGTTCTAAGTTATGAGTCCCCCAGAGTTGGTCTGTACATTTGACATTCAGTTACCGCATGCTGGAGCTACCTTACTCTGTTTTTCACAAACCAGTTTTCCTCAGTTGCTCTCTCTCCATCTAGTCCATGTTTGCTGCTGTATTAGTCTGTGCTTCCACCTGCATAACTTATAGTTGGCTCCAGAGAACATGTGAGCATAACTGCATCTACTTTGAGGCCTTGGGAATGAAAATGGCAGTATGTCAGTATTTTGTTATATTGCTGGAAATTACTAGTGGATATTTTCCGAATCACTTTTATTGGAATCTTATAATATTACTAATAATTCCTGTAGATGTATAGTGCCATAGATGCATACAAAGTGAAAGTCATGATACAGATGCCTGAAATACTTATAAAATGCCTACAAGATCTTCCCTGGAAAGGAAGGAGTGATAAGTAGGTGTCTGTTGACTTAATCAGATCATCAGATGAATTGCTGGCTAGATTCAAGCTGGGATAATTGCTGTTTGTTTTTTTTCTGGAAAAAAAAAAATCTCTCCTGGAAATAGTGGGGTTACTCAGGTATCACTGTAGATATGTGTTGGATGAATTGTTATTGATCTTGGCCATATGTAAGAAAGAACGTTTCCAAATCTCAGAGTTCAGGCTGTTTGCAGAGCTGATAGCTGAAACCACTACATACGCTGCATGCTTGTTTATATGCTGTATGTAAATCATGGCATACAACATTGTTGAGTAAGTGTGGGATAGTATCACATCTAAATTAAGGAGAAGTTGGCTTTTATTTTTATTTATTTATTTATTTTGGTAGAAATCTGTTTGTAGAAGTACTTAAAAACCTATCAGCATGTCATGGAGAATACTTTTCTGCTTTGAACTGCGTGTTGGCTCATTAAATACTCATTAGGAATAGCTTTCACTGTCACCCACTCTTCTGCCTGTATGGCTACACTGGATTGTGCTTTATCAACTGACCAAACGTCAACTGGTTTGACTTTGCTTTTCTGTTCCCAACTCCCTGCTGAAACTCATTGACCAAAGAGTGTATTTCTTAACTTTATAGAATCATATTGAGTTGGAAGGGACACATAGAGGCTGTCTGATCCAAATCACACCTGCAAAGCATAGGGACACCTGCAGCTCCATCAGGTGCTCTGAGCCCTGTTCAGCCTGTCCTTGAGTGTCTCCATGAACAGGGCATCCACCACCTCTGAGCAACCTGTGCCAGTGCTTCACTATTCTTATTGCCAAAACCAAAACAAAAAAAGGATTTCCACTAGTTAGAAACCAACTTGTAAGTTCAAAAAAAAAAAAAAAAAAAAAAAAAAAAAAGATTAATTAGTTTATATCCTTGCATTTTGAGCCAAGGTCATTTCTCCATTTAGGTTGTTCTTATCCCACTATAGCATAACCTGAGTGAAATTTGCACTAGATAGTTCTTGTATACAGAGCAAGGAAAATTAGGAAGTCTTCAGGCTTTCAGATTTGCTCTCTTTTTGGTGAACACTAAAGACTTTGATGGCTCCAAAAGTGTTAAGTGGGACTTGACACGTCATGTGAGTATTGCACATAGAAATAAGTAGAAGAAACTTTCTCTGTTTTAAAAATTAAAAATTAAAAATTTTCATTCATAAAATCTAAAAAGTAAATCTAATAAATTTATAAAGTAATATTTTTATAAATTAAAAAGAAAATGAAGTGGCTGAAAAGAAAAACTAGCTCAGCTTTGTTAGTTTTGGATACAGTGTAGGGGTTCTCTGTTCAGAAGAGAAGCATGAAAAATGAAGGAATTAAGCTAGAAAGTCAACAGTTAACATTTGCTACTTGCCTCTGTGGTGGATTGGATTTAAAGGCAATCTAGTAGAACTCCTTTTGAATTAAGATTTGATGGAAAATAAAGGGACGATTTTCATCTTTTTCTATGTGCATCTCTTCAGTGTAGTACTAGGAGTAAGAGGAAAGCATGATGTTTCTGGAGCAGAAGCTTATAATAGCTTAGATTGCTAGTTGAGGAAATCCAAGAAGTGGCATTGCAATGGTCACTAAACCAGTTTGACAGAAGGAGCTAAGTGAAATAAGTCTTTAAAGTCAAAAAAGTTGCTCTTAGGTATAATGTGATTGGAAGGGAATGGAGCTGCAACCATCTGATGCCTGAGCTTCCCAATAGATGTTGACCAACACACACAGAAAAAGGGCATGGAATAATAAAGTGAAGACACAAAAAGGCTTAGAAAGGAATTTTAGCTGGATAGAATGCCTGAAACATATTGTTAGATGTATGTAAAATGTAATCTGAGGACCACAAGTGAGCAGACCAAGACCATGGTTAGGCCTTTTTTATGTGGCTTAAAATTGGTTGAAAGAGGTCTTCCATTTGAAAATGCAATGCTTGTGCTGGGTATAAGCCATGGTCAGTAGTGGAAGACATTCATTTCTATTTTAAAGTTTAAGGCTTATTTATTTTCAATGACAAAACATGAAAAACAATGAAGTATATACAGCGTTAATTATTAACGGCAGGTGTTTGAAGTGAGATTTCATCTATCTGGCTGCAAAGTAGGTTGAGATTATTATCCCCATCTCAAAAGTGGGGATCTGAACCTCAAGGTCACACATTCTGTCAGTAACAGAGTCAAATATAAAAAAATCCAGCAAGTTCTTACTCTAACTGCAAACGAGCACTGCCACACTCAATATAGTATATAGATAGTATACTGTAAACCCCTGTGAAAAGAATCTGTGGTTTGATTACTTCAGTAATCTCAAAATCTAATTCTGATTTTTCTTGTACAGGTCAGCGCTACGAATCTATCTCATCCAAGTCAGTTTCTCTTCAATTTTTCAATCTAGCTTGTCTAGGGAGATGGGGTGACATTTCTCCTTGTTTTGTTCTTTTTTTATTTCTTTTACCTCTGTCACAACCCTCTAAAACAATACTTTAGAAAATGACAGAGAAGCAGTGTTTGTAAAATGTCATGATCACAAACAATCAGAGTGATTGCATGCTACATTTATCGTACATCAATGTCCCCTGCTATCAATTGCTTCTTGAAACTACAGAAGTCTATGAAGTGAAGCAGGAGTTGCTTTCACAGTGAGTTTTCCCAAAAACTTTTTGCAATCCATTTTTTTTTAGCAGAAGAGCTGAGCAAATTATTTAAATCCTGTGTTATCAACTCCAACTTTTTCGTTAAGCAAGTGAGTTATTAGTTGTTTTCGAATATTTCCAAGTGATTTTGTTGACTCACTCAATTTATTATTGAGGGTGTCAGAGCCCTGTGATGTGATTTTCCTCCTGATTCTAGGCTTCATGAGCTAGCATTTTTAAAAAGGGAAGAATAATGAATGGTTGAATTTGAAGACAAAGTTTCAGCTATTTTGCTGAAGAGATATTAGTTTCCCAAATTGACTGGGTCAGTCAGAATCTATGGGAATAACAAACATCTTCCAAATCGAAGTAAATCACACTGCTTACTTTCAATCACAAAAAGACAAACAAATCCATCAAAATATGCCATCTGTTTAGGCATTTTAACATAGCTGATATCTTTGATCAATGACTTTTGTTAGTTCTCTGAGACATTCATGAGTTATGCCTCTCTGTTTTCCACTGTGTTTTGAAGGCAAAGAAACAAGGGAAAAATACATAGTAGTTCAGATATTGACAGCATAATGTGCTCACAATTTTTATGTTGCTCTACATGCAAATTTTATTTCAGAAGCAAATAAAAATTTGCCCTTCATTCACACTGCCTACAGCAGTTTCATCCTGACTCTCTTGAATATGAGTTCAACTGATTCAAGACTACCTCAGAGCTTGAGACCAGTCGGGACATTTCTACTAACATTTCTGGTCTCATCTTTGTTGGAAAATTTCCAGTTTCTATCTGTGATACTATGCTTTTTCTTTTTAGCCTTGAAGCTTATACAGGGATTCAGTCACTTCTAGGAGCCCAAATGTAACCAGGGGAACCTGTGGCCAAGAGGACAACGAAGAGGAGGTTTCTCACAGGGATCATCACTGGGTTCCTGCGAAGTGAGAGGCAACACCGAAGAGAGAGACAAGATGTCTTCAGAGTTTGTTTCACATAGGTCACGATGCTACCATTTCATCAGCCTATAGACTGCAATTTCATCCAGTTCCCATCCAGACGTTGCAACATCATGCAGTGTTAGTAGGGGTATGTATCTTGGCAGCTATGATATCAGTGCTTCATATGCAATGGAATCATAGCATCATTAAGGTTGGAAATACCTCTAAGGTCACCTAGGCCAACTATCAACCCATCCTCACTGTGCCCAGTAACGATGTCACTCAGTGCCACATGTGCATGCATGTCTCTTGAGCACCTCTAGGTACAGTGGCTCCACAACTTCAGTGGGCAGCCTGTTCCAGTTCCTTACAACCTTCTCCATGAAGGAATTTTTACACACCTGGAAAATGGAGATTTTTGCACAAAAATTCAGAGTTCTTTTAAAGTTACAAAAATGTCAGTAGCTCTGTTTCTGTAATTTTCTTAGAAACATCAGCACAGCAATGACTAAAACTCGAATTTTTTAACTTTCCTGTAACATATACCTTGAGAAGAAGGCTTATCTTTGTATTCATATTTTTATTCTTAATTGTAATCAACACGGTAAGAAACAATTTGGTTATCTACTACATTACATTATCTACTACAAGAATAAACTATGGTGTAGGTTATGCAAATGCTATTATATAACCACAGTAGTTACTGTATTGTCTTCCATAGTATATGTCAGTATACTATAGCAATTAAACAGTATTGTGAAGCCATAGCAATTACCATTCTAAATGATAATAAGCAATTCAATATACACTATTGGATAAATCATTTCCTTACAGCAACCACTGTATATGTGCTTTGGTTTTTATTCTTAAGCCCTTATTACTTGTCATCTGAACACTGAGCTAGATGATTTATATCACATGCTTGTAGTTTCACTGCATATTTACCATACAATTTGTGCAAAAAAAAATCTTATAATTATTATAACTGTTTTAATTTATTATCAGTTTACAGTTGTATTTTACAGAAAGAAAATGATATTGTGAGAGGGAAGGTTATCTTCTGATTTTTTTTCAGAAACCCACCCAGAACTAGACATAATCTTCCTATGGTCTGAAGCTTAATAAAGCTAATTCCCAATAATTTTGAGAGATTTAAGTCAGAATTAAACACGTGAACTACTAGGCTAAATTCATTTTAAAAATCAGCTTTCTCTCTACGTACTAAACAAATTCCCACTAAAACTTGTGCATGATTTTAATTACAGATAAGTTTCTCTTTAAAGGCCACAGCATTCATGCTCAGGTTGCTAAGCTGAATTCAATACATCTATATGTTAAAGGTAGCAAGCTAATGTGTAAACAGGGAAAATATTGGAACCAATTGCTGTTAATTTGGTTTTGATCAATTCACATTGACTGCACTTTACATGCAAATGAGAAATGTGGCAGATTAGACCAACTGAAAATAGCTGAGATATGGAAGTCTTTTTAAAAATTAAAAAAATAGAATAGACGGAACTAGAGAAATAGAAAGTGGGGAGGAATTCGAAAAAGTGTGTTAAAAATGTTGGTGAAGAGAAGTAATGAATTAATGAATATATATCTGTTTGTACAGCTTATTGTAGAACAGATTTATGGGACTGATGCATAGAGAGCCAAAATGGCAAACTGTAGCTCCTATTTAGTGTGTTATTAATTTTATGCTGTCAAGGCTACTAAAAATTGATCATTGATTTTAAAAGTACTTGGAAAACTTTTCATGAAACAGTTGAATGCAGGAAAGCAGGTATAATATGAAGACAGACAAAAAAGAAAAATATTAAATATGATAATTGTGATTTAGTGCTATCAAATCTGAAAAGAAGAACCTGTTTTCTTTCTGGAAATAAGGCCCAAAATTACTTAATTTCATCCATGCCTGTTGTCTCACTGAACTGAATGAATATTTTGCCTTCACAGCACTGTGGAAGAATAGGGTGAACGGACCAAAATAACCATGAGATGTTTGTAGGTGACACATTTGATCCAAGATCTCATGTAAGTCATTCCATCTGCCTTAAATGAATGATAGAGAGAAATAAACTAGAGTGTAAAAGACAGTGATCTGGCTTTGATAAACTTGCAGATTCCTCTGGAGATGTGTACAGCCACAGGCAATTTGTTACATTTGCATCATGTACATTAGGCTGTATGTAAGGAAAAGGTTCATTATGACAAGGGTGATGAGGCACTGGCAATGGTTGCTGAGAGAGATGGTGGGTGTCCCATTCCTGAAAACACTCAGTGTCAGGCAGGACAGAGCTCTGAGCACCTGATGGAGCTGTAGGGAGCTGATCTAGGTGGCCTTTAAATGTCCCTTCCAACTCAGATGATTTCTATGATTCTATGCCATGGTGATGAGCTCTTCAACATTGCTGGGCTAGCTGTCTGTCTTTTGGAAAACCTTGTTGCTCCACTTGGTGCCTGACCTGCTTTGTGAGATTTCTTGAAACTGATCCTTCCTTGGCTGGCCTCAGCTGAGATGATAGTGTCCTCTCATGTTAAAATTCCTCCTTTCCTCAGTGGTGCTCTCACTGCTATTTCTGTGAGACAGAACTTCTGGGATCTCCAGTCATAACACAGCTCTTGCTTTGCCATATTATTTTTTTTCTATCTTCAAGTCGTTAGCCTCAATGGCAGATTTTAAGAACATTAACATTCTCTATGTTCTTTCTTCTTATTTTATTTGTTGGCTCATGCACTTATATCCAGATTAAGCACAATAAAAATTTCCACTAGCTTTTCGGATTATAGACTCTCTCACCTTCTTTGATGAACAGATTAATAGATCTGAGTTAACAGTAAGTCACCCGTTAGCAAGCTGAGTTCACATCACTGCTGCTAGAAGTGTGAGCTATGAGTGCATGCAACTTTTGTAGAGTTTTCTATATATTATGCTTCTCCAGGTTCTGCTTTATTATTATTATTATTACTACTTTTTATTTTGTGGATTCTGGCCTTGAACCCTCAATGTTTCCCTAACTGTAGTCCTACAGATCTCAGTATTTTACATTCCTTACGCATGTTATTGGACCCAGAACACTATAACCTTCAATCTGAACTAGACAATTTCTTCTGATGGGGACATTTTTCACCTTTTGGTCTAATAGCAATTCTAGAATTTATATTACTTTTATTTATTTATTTATTTTTATATCATGGCTTTTTGTTCTGGAAGCATATTTCTTTGATTTTCTTGTCTGGGAATGTATTAGATTTTGCCTGATTTGCTTTTATGCCTTAAATAACCTTTAAAAAAATGTCTTCAATTTTTTTTCTTCTCCATTTCTTAGGTTCTCACGCTGATTTCATTTTCATTCAGTGCCCAAGTGACAGCCATTAAAAAGAGAACCAGGAGCTAAAGTAGCCCTTAGCAGCTCTCTCTGCTTTTCCTAGCACTTTCTGCTAGTGTTGCCCAAATAATTCTTTTTCTCTAGAGGCTTATCTTTGACTAGCCTCATTCTTCTCAGTGTAGTTGGTATTTTTCAGTTGCCTTTGCTACCATTTTGCTTTCTGTAGTTTTTGGGATCCTGGCAGGAGGAAACTTATAAACAGAATATTCATAACAGGAGGCTTCAACCCTTTAGAAGCTTAGTTCCCCAAGGCTCTTTCTTGTTTTTCAGTGAATTGATTGAAGTAAGTTTTTAACTGTTGTTTAAAAAGTTTGTAAACTATGGGGAGGGGAGTTATAGCATATAAATTGTATATGCTTGATTAATGCACTGACCAAATTAAGGAAATGGGAAAATATGACCTAGCTCTTCCAAATAGAGGTGTTCAGCAGTCTGGTAGATCTAGAGTCATATCGAAGCTGGGGAATCCAGAAGCTTTGGTAAGGAAGGAAGAGAACTGCAGAACCTCTACTTGGCTGCAGTTCTGCCATCACTTGCTGCTTTGTGACAGCCCATGGTGCCATAGGGATGCAGCCAAAACACTCTTCCTCCATCCCAGCCTGCCTTACTGTTCTACCTGTGCATAGCTGACCGCCAGGTTAGTACTCTGCTGTCTTGTGTGCTCTGCTGTTCTGGGAAGAGAATGAGAAAAATTTCCCCTAAATCAATAAAATATTTTTGGGTGCAGTTCTCCATTACTTAAAACCCTTCTTAAGATGACAGGGCTGTAAAGTGGGCTTTATTTATTCTCATTTTGTTTCTAGATGACTTAGGAAGGTAGGTTGTATTGTTATTTAATATGTCAATAGCATTAAGGACGATACAGCTTTTAAAGTCGTAATGAAACCTATATTTTTAAATTCATTATGCCTTTGGTGAAATTCATTCTACTAATAGAAAGCCCTGTTATTTCTTTCCCTCCTCTCATAAAAGTTCACTTAAAATAATTCTGTAAACCTAACTGCAAAATATAGATGTCAGGCCTTGCAGATCCTTTCTAGGCTTTTTAAAGCATATCTACAGTAGCTGTGTGATTTTTCACTAGTAAATGAAAATGCCAGGAACTTACTACATGTTGCTTCAGCTTTGCCCATAATAACTTTAAATCTCATTATGATCATCCCATTTTACAGCATCCTTTTGTCCTAAGATCAGTATATCCAAAGAATAGCATGCCAGTTACTTTCTTTGGACATAAAAACTTCAGAGCAAATACAGCAGTCTTACAGATAAGAGAAAAGGCAGCAAAACATCCAATCTGGGTCTCTGGCTTTTCTGTGCTATGTGCAAAAAGTAATTTAAATATAATTATACTAAAACATATTTGAATTGCTTTGCCACTGTTTGTAGTCAGGAAAAAGAGGCAGAATCAGTTTAGCAGCATGGAGATCTGGGGTGAATTACCAGAATAGTCTTCAGTGCATAGAATTATCATTGGTAAAAAGACGAAAAAGAAATTACTAGAATGAGTTTGAACTTGCAGTGCTTTCATGAGTGTTATCATTGTGATACAGTTGTTTGCTTCTGTTTCAATGTTAATTCCAAAATACAGGTTGTTTCAAGAAACTGAAGTGAATAATAACTCATAGTATTTTCCTTATTAAGGATGCTTGAGTCTGTGGAGACATGATTTCTGTGGCATGGTTTAGCTGATGTCTCTGTACTGAAACCTGGGAAAGCTTAGACAGAGAAAAGAGAATGTAAAGTTTTAGATAAATACAAGCAAAACAGCTCCTGAGCTTCAAACTCGTAGCTTTAAAACTTGTTTTCATTGAAAATCAAGGTTTTATTTACATTTCCAAATTTACACTTTGTAACAGTGAGCTCTTGCATCCTTGAAACAGATCAAAATGTTTTGAGGTTTAGAAGCTTTCTCCCTCTCAGCTTACAGTGGCAGCAGATATTTTTGCATTTTAAAAACTCTCTTGCAGCATCAGGGATTCAAACATTCCAGCGCTGAGTGTTTGAAAGCAAAATGATAAGCAAAACTAAAGCTGATATTATGGGTGTTTTTCTTTGACACAACTGAGGGACTCGCATGAAGCAGCAGAGAGATTTGAAAGAATACAGTGCTGTATATTCACTTAAGAATGACTTATGAAACATTAGTCAAATATATTTTCTTATCTCAATATAAAAATAACCATAGAGGATACACTTTTTCCCTTGTTATCCCTAGATACAGGAAATAACTAAAGCACTGTAGTCCAGAATAAAACTCTGTGCTCTTAGGTAGTCCCTATAGTCAAAATGCTGCTCTAAGCTTGTGATCTGAAATGAATTCTTCCTTCCATGCTGTGTGTGTGGTCTAGTACAGAAGGTCTGCATTGTCCTCAAAACCGGTTTGTTCGTGATGTTCTGTGCTTGGATTTATTCATGTTAAAGCTATTTTATGTGGGGAGCATTACTATGAAAGTTGTCTGAAGTATTCAAAATGAAAAGCAAAGTCAAAGTCATCACCTTGGTGAGACTTCCCAGATGAGACACTTGATTTGATTACAAATGAAAAATATAGGCTGTGTCTACAGAGACATTCCTCCTCAAAACACTTCAGAGTAAACATGAGCGATTCATTTGCTTGTATCTAACTGTGGGCAGTGTGCTTCTCCCAAAGGCCTGGTCGTGGAATCTGGAAAGAGCCAAGAAGGGCGATTTTAGGTAGGCTGTTATGGCTCAAATAAAACAAACATTTCTTGATAGAAGGTCATGGTTATGGAAAAGTTCTCATAGCAGCATGGAGCAGGAGGGTCAAAGGGAGACAGCTGTGGAGGAAAACATATCTCAGTCAAAGACAAATATTGAACCATCACTCACTTAGGAAGTCTTATTTTAGGATGGAAGAATTGCCTTCCCAGAGTGCTTTTTTTTTTCCTTCCCATGAAGCAAAATTCTGATTTTCTCTCAATTAAATGCTTCACTGTCAAATGGCTAATGTTGATGAGGGCTGGACTTGGTGATCTCCTGAGGTCCCTTCTAACCCCTGCAATTCCGTGATGAGGTGGCTGGAGAAGTTACTGTGCCAACAGTCAGAAATAATGCATAGCATATGGGAGATGGTATGTAATTTTGTGTGTTCCCACATTTGGGAATGTGGGAATGGGAATATCTCATATTCCTTAATAAAGGAACGGACAAAAAATAGAGATGTTGTCTTGTCTCTGCCTGACTCACAGCTTCTTCTGTGAAACTGGCACTTCAGCCCATTGCTCATAAGGATGGTTTGTGCAAAATGGTTCCAACCTAAACATATCTGTCTCATTTCATTACTAGTCTTCTTGGGAGCATGTGGTCAACCAGGACAGCAAAATAACCCACTATTTATGCTGTGTTCTATTGGCTTTCGCAGTAACTAACTCTAGTGTTTCACAAAATCAGAGGAGCATGTTGCACGAAGCAGAAACACTGAGGTCAATTTTAAAATATAACAATGAGATTTAAATGCTTTCAAAATACCATTAAATGTTTATTTTCTCCTAATATACTAGAAAAAAAAAAAAAGTGGACTTGAACGCTATTGTGTGATAAAACTGGTAACAGTAATCTGTTGAGGGATATGTCCATGCCAAATCCTTCTGTAGGGAGTTTTCACTTTCTTTTCCAATTACACATTTTCACTCTTGTAATACACTAAGAAAAGCTTGGATTCCTTAATAGGTGTCTGCACAGCATGTGGTCTTGGCAGAGCTAAGAACAACAATTGCTATGCTTTTAAAAATGGTATGGTTTGTAAATTGTTAGGTTAACTACCATTTTAATAAGATTTTTTGCAAGTATTGGTTTTGATTGTTCACAATAAGGTGTAAATGTTGAATTAACCTCAGCTATTTGGATTTGTCCTGGCATAATTTCTCAAAGTACAAAACCATTTCTATAACAGCATGGGGGAAATACATCGAATATCTTTCCATGTAGAGCCAGACACGGGCAAGTTGGGAAAGAAGTCTATGAAGATTGTTTGATAATGGAATAAGCTTAGAAGTAAAATTTCATGCTAAGCAATTTGTACTGTATTTTTCAGTCACATGTTGTTGTAAAATGAAACCTGTTTTCAAATCTTTCGAGTAAATCCTTGCACTTATCAAAACACACATTCAGGGTATTCTCACTTGTCCACACAGATGTAGTTAACCATCCACATGGGTATATATATACCGATGTATCACTTTGTGTGTATTTTAATCTCTGCAGGAAGAATGTCACATCCTTGCCCCTAAAAAACAACCAACTAGAAAAACCGCAATCAAGCACCTTTATTCTAAAGAGATAGTGTGGTGAAATTATGGAGGAACTTCAGGACATTACAGTGATCCATTCTGGTCCTTGTCCTGATGGACCCTGGTCATGATTTAACTCCTGCAGTTCCCCAGTGGGATCATACCAGTTTGTAGATTCATATTTCATCAGCTGTGACCTCATTAATTAATTTACTCAGTGTACAATTTAGCTTCTTCATATCTCTGTCTTCTGATGCACCAACAGACTGACTGTTGAGGGAGACAGGCCACAAAGCAGATAGTCCAATACTCAAATGTGGCATAGACAGTTATTTCAAGTGTTTGGCTGAAGTTGCTTCAGCTGAGAAATCTCCCCACAGGCTTATCTTAAAGGAATATCTGGATTAGGTAATCTAGAAATTACTTTTCTCCTGAACATCCTAAAAGTTCAGTAGAAAATTATGAGTTTTCCATAACGTGTGACTGTCTGTCAATGAAGGACAGAGTGGGAATAGCATGCTCTGCATTTTGATTAGAACTTGATGACTTATTAAAGATTTGAGCAGCATAGTTGTAAGAGCACATTATGAAATGCTGTGTTTCCCTAAGTTCAGGGAATATTTTTGGACTATCAATAGTAATAGCTAAAGAAATTATGGTAAAGGCTGCTGTGAAAAATTCTAGAGGATCTTTGATCTCTCAGACACTCTGAAAAATATAATTTCCTCTGACATATGTCATATTATTACCAACTGTCTGATCCAACGTCAGTTCAAGAAAATAGGAATTTTTGAGGGAAGGAGATTAGGACCAAGAGCTGAAATATTGGAAACTATCCTGGACCTGGTATATTAATAGTCTTCCTTCTTTTTCTCATTCTTGGGGCAATAGCTGAGGACAAATTGATGAGGAAGAAACATTTATTGTCTTATTAGCAAATTTTAATGCCAGCAGTGAATTCTGGGGCATGCTCTGTGCTAAGAATGCAATTAGAAACCAACCTAGGATGTCACTGGGTGGAAGATCATTCTTTCTTCACCATGATACAACAGACTGGTTTGCCCATCAGTAAGTTGATTAATTGAACGTCTTTGAGAATGTTTTCATAAAAATATTAAATCCATATAATTCCCCCCCACACACACACCTTTTTTTTTTTTTTTTTTTTTTTTTTCTTTTTGAACTGCCATCATCAGTGATTTGGAAGTGTAGAAAATAGTATTATAAAGGAACAGATGCGAACAAAAGGGGTGAAATTGGATGTATTAGTATTCAGCGGTCTGCTTTTGATTACCTCTGACTGGAAAATATTTGGAAGCCACCAGGGTCCCCTCAAGTGTTATGATTTGGTAAATTCAGCCCTCGTGTGTTGGGATTCAGGCTCCCTTATTGAAATTGAATTGATATTTTGTAAACTTCATTTGTGAATAATGTGATCTGACAGGGACAAATGCGAGGGAGAATTGTTTTCAAACCTTCTCCAAATGAAACTTATTATTGGGTAAATACAGATTTCTTTGTCTCTTTTCCTCTCTTTCTATCCTGAGCATCTTCATGGTCTGAATATGTATCAACTTTTCTAAGGTAATTGAATTGATTCAATCATGTGCAGGCAACAGAAATGGGCAATAGAATATATTTCTGATGGGAAAAAATTGAAAAGTAGAGGGTTTCTACTCAGGCGAAGGGCTGGGAGGGTCACAGTGCTATCAGAGGAGAGAGACATGCAGAAGCTCCTTTCTGATTATCTCAGCTTTGGCCATTCTCTCCCTCAATAATCGCCCTCTGATATAATGCTGGCTTTCCAATTTTGCTAGCCAGCACTAGGCCTCAGATGTGTTACATATTAATTTCCCTTTGCAGAAAATTTGCCAAGCTTTAGCTCAAATTCAGTTAGTCGGATTGATGAAAGTGGCAAAAGGATACGACATTTACTGATTCTCTCTTTTCACCTTTGATTAGCTCAACCTGTGAATTATTCTTGCCCTGTCAGTGTGCCATTAAAAGAGCTGGGCCCAAGGTTGCAAGTTCATACTTTCTGATGTAACCAAGAGAAAATACTTGCAACCATGATTTGTCTGACAGAGACCTAGGATCATTTCAATGCTGTGTTGCCATTATTTTAACAGGTCAACCCTTGGTGAAATAAACACAAAAATAAAAGCTCCATCCTCCTCCTCACTGTGTAGCACACATTTCTGGAACTCACTCATTCCCAGTGTTTCTCAAGTGGAAGAAGCGATTGTCTTTGCACCAGATAAGCTGGAAAAGTTTGCCTCTCACACTACCAGTTAGTGCTTTTTAACTAAAGGCTGCTGATCTGTAGGGTTCAGTTCCCATGCAGGGTAGAATCTGTGTAATCAACTTGTTTTTCTCCTTTCCATTCTAACTGCCAACGCACTTCTCATGAAAAAAAAAAAAAAACAGAAAAAAAAAAAAGCACAACAGGTTTGGATGCTTGTGTAGCGTTGAAGCTGTTCGCTATATCAGTGAAGTATAAAAGGAAGAACTTGGTCCCCTTTGTTATTGCTTTTTATTTATTTATTTATTTATTGAGAATTTGTGCTCTGATTTTAATTGTGTGGTTTTATTTGTTTGATTTGTTTCACTTGAATAGGGTCTTAATTTATTGATTTTGAGCTTCTTCCTAAAATGGAGAGGTTAAAACTTTAATATTGGTATTACAACTTATCTGGAAGATTGCTGAGAAGATTGTCAGTTTTGTTTGCCAAGTTAGGCATTGTGTTTAAAATAAATTCTTCATAATGCTGTTGAGCATCTACAGTCACATTTTAAAACACCAGATGTGCTTCAGTCCACATTGGTGGCTGTGGTCCTGAGCAAAGGTAAAAGGTATGGGTTAAAGTTGAAGGATCCATGAGTAACATACAACTTGCAAAAAGTGCGCCTCAAATGATTTGGATTCCACTCCATATAGGAGGATACACAGGTAGTCATCCGTAAACCTATCCAGTTCTATCTTACAATGTCCTCATGCTGTCAGAAACTCATGAGAAGCGCCTTAATTTAGTCATCATGGTTTTGGATGCACTCCTGGATCAGAATAAACAGTGATAGTTTCTGCTGTCATTGTCTGACCTATCCAAGACAAATCCATGAAAACATTGTCAAGCACTGGAGAAATGTGGATTTGATCCTTTCTGTCTATGACATAATATTAAACAGAACTAATTTTTAAGAGGTTTAGTGTCAAACTGTTCCCACTTTTTTTTTTTTTTTTTATTATTTCAATAAGCTATGTTGATGGATGGATGGATGGATGGATATATATATATATATACATATAAGGCCACAGTATTGAGAATTTTTTTTGCAATAATTTTCAGTGCATAGCTCCCATTTGCAAACTATTCACTTCAAGAAATCCGTTGAGGCCTGAAAATCTGAATGTAAAGAGTCTTCTTATCTAGAAAAACTGAGATTATATTGAGCATTTCAGTCTTGTCTGCTTCAAGCTTTCCTGTATAATATGTATCAGCTTTTAGCTGCTGAGTAGAAACAATTGTTGAAAACAAGGGGCAGTGAGGAGAGGAATTGGTGTGCTGAACTCTCTGGGAAGGGCTTCCAGCTGACATGCAACAAATATTTCTCATGGCTCTTCCATCACTCAGTGAACCCAATTGAGTTTCTGTAATTTTCCACTACCAAGCCAGGCTTCCCTAGGTCAATAGCCTAGATGTACAAAATCTTCAAGGCAAAGCCCCCAAAAATCTTACAATAACCTATGTGACTAAAACTGTAATGTAGACATACTCTTAAAAGCCACTCCTTGTAGAAGGTCACCTTTGAAAAGTACTAAAATCACTGGCCATTAATAATGAGGCCTACACTGAAAAGTAGGCTATTTTAGATCCATCAGACAACTTTCCCAATCAAAAGAAAAAAAAAAAAAAAGGAAAAAAAAAAGCCCAAGATATCTAGTCCTGGTAGCATTTTCTATCTTAATATAAGTTATTAATTTGTATACTTAAAAAAAAAATGAGTCCACTCATAGGAACACTTTATATTCTCTCAGCCTTAAAAGCACTCTAGCTATGGCCTGCTAACTCTTATGGCCATGAAGAATGCATGTCTTGGTTATAAATGGTATCCACTTTAGCTTCATAGCTTAGAGCTGAATAAACACAGAATCACTGAATTGTACTCAATGGCTCTATTTATACTGTATTTTGTTAGCATCTGACATAAATCAAGCTTGATTTGATTGACTATACCCAAAGTAGAGCTGGAGTAAAATAATGAGGATGTTTGTTAGCTGAGCTGCCAGTCTTTAGTAGTAATGACATTTAACGTAATAGGTAGCAGGTAGGTTAAAATGTGCTTTTTATTTGTTGTACATACATTTTATAAAAGAAAGATGTACTAAGGCCCAAGGTGCAATTTTTCACGTGGCCCCTCCAGATAGGAAGCTAATTAAAAACAAGACAAAAAAACTGATGGTGAATGAATGCATTGGCCATTGTTTAGTGTTATACAGAACTGTACAAAAAAGATCATTAAATTCCATTCATCACATTGGCTTTAAATTGATGCAAAAGACTCGTACTTCTGTGCATAAGGTAGAAGCTAAGCAGAAAGGGTATTAAATCAGTTTGAGAGTCTTGGGAAAGAAAACATTTAGCAAGTGAAATAATAGAGAGTAGAATATGATAACACTGCTGTAAGGAGTGTTAGCTCATTTGTTCTGAATGCAGTTCTGAAAGAATAGGATGGAGGTAGAATAAATTTTAGTACTAAAATCCAGATGGCTTGAAATTTTCAGTGGAAGTGCTTGGTGTCACTGCAATAACCTCATGCATTTTTATCATCTTCATGTTTGAAAGTCTCTTTTAAAGATATCTGGTATTATAAATTTTGGAACTAATGAGTAACAAAATTGTAAAACACTATTTTAAAGTGTACTTTACACTGGATCTTTAAGTTTTAGAACTTGAGTAGCTTCTAAAGTTTTATTTTTTTTTGTTAGGAAGTGTACTTTTCTGAAAGCTTCTCCAAGTATTGGATAGAACAGCTGAACAGTCTGTGAACAAGTGCACTTTGATGCTAATTAACTGATTTGCATAAAGCTATTTTCCACAGGCATTGAGAGGATACAGTCATTATGGTCATACAAATTGACTTCTGTTTGTTACATGCACTTCTACTGGAGTCATAAAATTATTCTCAGCTCTCATGTGTGCATGTAGCTACAAACTGCTATTAACACTGTCACTTGCGCTTTGTCATAAAATACTAATTGCTTATTGACTAGCTCAAAGAATTTGGGCAAAAAGTATGTCTAACACAAATAATAAAGCCTAGAGACCATTCTGCCTAATCTAGCATCATTAGATTTCAGGCTTAAAACCCTCAAAACTAATGCACTGACCCAGACTCCCATCTTTTACCATAGATGTGGTTCTCAGAAGGTCTGTTTGCACAGTTTCATTCTTGAACTTCTCTTTGAAGAATCAGAGCAATCCTTGGGTAAGCATCATTTCTATCAGTCTTTCGATGTCCCTAGAGAGGAGAGGACAAACCTAGCAAGGGATTTTCAACTGAACAGCCAATTAAGCTGGGTTTGTGTTCCTCTCTTTAATTTCAGCTTGTATTAGTAGGTTTTGTTTGTATCATGCCAAAATGCTGGAAAATTGAAGAAAAATTCAAGGGCCTTATGCTCAGGTTGACCTGTCTCTACATCAGATACTGTGTAACTGAACTTTGTGATGAACATCAGCCTCCGCAGTGTACTGGGGCAATCAGGTTGCCTGAATGCTTTTAGGGCAGGAAAAAATCTGTTTCCACCTCTGATTTTTTAATTTTTTTTTATTGCTGTTTCTCTAGGAACATCTAATAGAACATGAGAGTAAGCAAGAATGTTGGTCACAGTCCCAGTGCTATGTGCTAGAAGACATTTTGATAGAAATATCATCCATTTAGACCAAACTGGTTCATCTTGGTAAGAAAATAAGTGAGTTTAGATACAACTTAGTGAGTCAGATGTGAAAGCCAAACATGCATGTCACTCCTTTAGATGCAGAAATCCCCCCACAGATATGTGGTAGTAGGAGAGTTGCTTTAATCTCTTCCATTCTGTTGCTTCTAAAGTTTCTGTGTCTTGAGTATCACTTTGTTATGGTTGAGCATGAGGTGATCCGGTTTCTGAATAATAAGCCATAATCTTTATACTCAGCAATGGATTGAGCACCATTACCTGACCACTGATAATGAGAAAAAAGCATAGAAACCTGTTGCCACGCTGTTCAGTTCAATGCCTGCATATCTCTGCTGTGATCAGCTTCTCCAAGCAATTATAAAGACTTTGAAAATAAAAGCATCTAGAAGAAAGAAAACTTGTCCAAGGTGCAGAAGGCAGAGAGGTGTGATTCCACATCACTCTGCCTAGTGTCAAAGTTAGTAACACGCAACTACAAATCTTTCCAGGATATCTCAACAGTGGGGACCCTGGGGGTCGGCTTTGCTTCAAACAGGAAATTTCTTCTTGAATTTGAATGGAAAGGGCTCTCAGTAATGACTCAGGGTTCAAATGACTTCTGTGTATCAGGAGTCCTAGGTTCATGGTCCTTCCACTTTACCACAGTGGATTATTCTCAAGCTTTTTGAAGGTCTGTTTTCACATCTAAATTCTGATCTGTTGATCTTTTATTGTGAATAATTTTCGTCTGCATTTAAAATGCCTGGTTTTCAGCAGAGGTCCCTGAGCTCTCAAAATATGTCCTCTATTAAGATGTTTCATATTATGTATCCATATTTTTCAAGCTTTTAGAATTCAGATGCGCGCCTTAAGTTCTTTTGAAATTCAGTCTGCCATGAATTGAGCAAGATTACAATGCACCAGTAACTGCTGTTTGAAAAATTGATTTGATTTCATTTAAGACAGGATTTGCAAAGCTTTGTAGAGTTCCATGTGTTTAGAAGACAGACATTTTATTAAGAATTTGGTATCTTAGCCTTTAGGTCTTAAATTTGTTTAGAATTACTTGATATTTCCTTCAATGGAGTCTGTGCATCTCCCCATTCAGGATAAAAGGTTTCTCTCAGAGCTGTGTGACAGAACTCATCATTGGTATTATGTCCCCCCACCTGCATGCAAAGCAGAACTCTTTCTCTTTGCTTTATTTTCCCTGCTCTCTATTTCTCTTTTGCGGTGCATTTACCTCAGTGGCTATTACCATGGTGTTCAAGTCAATAGAATGTCCAGTGTCTTGTATAATATAGTCCTCATTTTTTCACCCACAGGCTTTGATTTTGATCTAGACACTTCCACCACAAGCCCATACTTAATAACTAAATTCTTCAATTTTTTTTTTTGTTTGTTTTGCACAAGTTCCCTATATTCCTTTCTGATGCATTCAGGCACTGTGAATTGTTCCCTAAAGCTAAATCTATACTTTTTATTGTTATGTGAATATTCTGCCCATAGTAGATATTACACTTTTACTTCCTATTCAATAAATATCCATGGCACTCAGCTCAGCAATTAGTCTGTCAGAACAATAATTTATGATAGTAATAGTGTAATATCAATAGGTTTATGGATCAGAAATGTGTAAATATGAAGCTCAAGCAGTGGCTCTGCGAGTTAAATTCTGTGTAAGCAAATATTCAGTTCCAAAATTTAGTAAGTGCTGTTTTATCTCATTTCAAAGCTGATTTGAAATATGAGGTGATTTATGAACTTTATAAGAGTCTTTGAATTTTTTTTCTTATGCATTTTGTGACAATATATAAGCCATCAGGTTGTTGAGGTTGAGAATCCATTTCAGTTACTTCATTGGGATATAGCTCAATATTAACTTTCTGGTCTGCTGTCTTACTGAACGCTGCCTGTTCCACTGACAGTTCATTTAGATATTGTCATGGTGTTGGAAGCTTTAAAGGGGTTAATGAGGTATTTATTCCATTATTGTTATTGGAAATTACAGTGTCTAGAACACTTACACAAGAAGATTAAAGATAGATGCTTTAGACCACTTTCTATAGTCTGATAGACCATTATTTTCTGGTTCATAACACAAAACAGTACTTTTCATCAAGGAGCTCATATTCTCTAGATGATTCAAAAATTCACAGACCAAAACCAATGTGAAGTATTAAGTTCCTAATACTTTTTTAACCCCAAACAAGTTATAATGCAAATGTTTTAATCAAACAAGGTGAAATTGTCACACGCATGTGAAATCTGGCAAGGAAAAGGTTGCTTTGAGAAATCAGAGGAGACGTCCCGTAGCCTACCTTCTACTTACAACTTTGCAGATGAAGCAAAATCTGTAGCATTTGATGATTTTAGCTATTTTGCACTGGATTTAAAACTTTCATGCCTCCCTGATTGTTCATGGGAAGACACTGAGTTTAGTTTTGCTATTTGAAAGTGATTCCTTGTGGTGCTGAGCAACCATTTCATGCTGGAAGGATAGCAGATGTTGTCCATGCTTTGTGTGATATGTTTGAGATATTTGGGATCCCATCCAATGTATGTCTCGTTATTAGCAGAAAGTGCCAGATGTAGTTTTTCAATCCTGAAGGTGGGGAAAATATCTTATAGCCCTTTGGCCTTTTCTGATTGCAAATTTTTGGTGATGTAGAGCCCAGAGTTCTGTAATGGCATTCTTGACAGTCGAGAATTACTGCAACTGGTCTTCACAGCATCATTCATGATTTCCTGGTATATACTGTACTATAAATGATGCAGCCAGTTGTTTCACTAGATGGGTAGGTAGCTCCAAGTAATGAGATCCTGAATATGTCTAAGAGCAACTGTAGAGAGAGAAATAAGGGGAGAAGTGTATTTCCATCCTTGCAGCTAAAGGTATGTGGGCAAGTTTGTGGGCAGCCTGGTGTAGGTAACCCAGTTTGACTTGGCAGCCCTCCTTGAGCAGGAGCTGGACAAGATGGCCTCTAGGTGTCTCTTCCAACTTAACCATTCTGTGATTCTGTGGCATGCTCTTGAAGGCTCTTGAGCTCTTTTGTATCTCAAGGTGCACAGGATGGGTAGAAGGCACAGCAAAGGACGGGCATGAGAAATCCCACGGCTTCTTCCTACATTTAGTTTACATGCCAAGCATTACAGTAATCCTTGGAAAGGACAGCAAAATAACAAGCTGCAAAATGGTATGCTCTAGAGCCAAGATGTATTGAGAGAGATTCATTCAGCAGAAAACAACTTCATTGTAACCGAAATGAGTTTTAGTTTTGCACATCAATACAATGCATAATCTGATGCTTTCTTACAAAATAACTTCAACATCTTGAGTATTATTTTGGAAAAAGAAAACTACAACTGAGAAAGCTAGTGTTTAAAAACAAAACCAACTAAACAGCTTCTGAATTTGGAAGTTGATTTTTTTTTCCAACAATGAAGTGGAGATAGGTTATAAATCAGAAAAAAAAAAAAAAAAAAAAGAAAGAAACAAAACAATTTATGGATGATACACAACTACCAATACCAGTTTCTACTGGCCAGTACATCTGTGTGACTATTTCATCTTCCATGGTAACTTAAACACAAGAAAAAAGCCTTTACAGTTCAGGGCACTGCTGCCTGGACAGAGATTGAGTGAGTTTGTAATAATTCACAGATCTTTCACTTTCATTTTTCTGAGAAGTAACATTCTGCTATTAAAATGGCTATGTGGATTGCCTGATAGAATGTATATATTCTACCTGCTCAAACAGATTAATAGTGATTTTGAGCAGGGAGTTTTTAATAGCAGATTATCTAAAAATTCCAGAAAGAGAATAACATAATGTTTGCTCCTGTTCGCTGGTTGCTTTTCAGGTAGGATTCCTGAAAGAGCATAGCCTAGCAAGCACTATTCTTATTCCCTATGTGCTAGCCACGTGTGTTTTTCATTTAGTGCTAATTAAAACAAGACAGCCTTATAGTGGAGTATAAGTCTGAAATACTCAAGTGATTACAAGTTCTGAGAATTAGTTGCCAGGTTTTTGCGTGAAAGGCTTGAGTATGTTCAGGGTGCACACTGCAGCAGTGAGAAGGCAGACCTGGTGGTCAGTTCAAGCTAGGTCAGGATCTACTCTGTTATTCACTGCCATCAGTTTTAATGGCCTTAGCTCTGATGATAGTATCTGGAGTGGAAGCAACTCTGATGAGAGCACTTGGCAAAGCACCTGGGAATTTCTGGTATTCCTTCTCTTTCTGACATACGACTCAACCTCGCGTTCTCCTGTTTTATTTTCAGAATGTGTTGATTTCCATGTGTAGTTGGCAGGATCCTGAAGAAAATAAGCATTTCTGTTGGGAATTTCATTCCTAGTCATAGACAGTGCTTGTCTGAGACTTATAGCTAAAAGAGAAAATGTTTTCATTTGTCCATTACACATAACTGTAAGAACTCAGTCTGGAAAGACTCCTAGGATGAGGCAATGTGTGTATATGAGTATCCCCACTACATGCAGGCTTTGACAGGTTTGCATGTATGTGATTGCAGCAAATTGTAGACCCAGAACATGGGACTCAGAAGTAAAGAGAAATGTGGGAAACTCAGCACACTGAGAAGAATCAGGATCAGATCATGTTAAAATTGTTCAACTTTTAGTTGAACTTTAGGCCTATTTCCAGATGAATACTATCTGTCTTATTTCCAAGTTTAAACTACTGTATTCAAGGCAAAAAGGGAAGCTGAAAGGTAGTAGCTTATCTCTAAGTAGCTTCATTCTTCAAGTGAAATGTAGAGTCAGCTGAAAAAAAAATCAAAAACAAATTCCTAGATTTTTGACTCCTCAGACTGCAGTTTCTCCTTCAGTGGTCACTGCCTTCTCTTCTCAGAGTTCTATAAAAGGTTATGAGATGTTGGCCTTGAGCCTCCTTAAAAAGAAATAAAATTAAAAAATAAACAAAAACAACTGCAAGGCTATGTGCAGGCTGAGGAATATAATTCCCTGATATCCACAGTATGAGCTGAGATTTGTGCATGTCAGGGACCATGCATGCTCCCCATAACAATGTCATGCTCTTATTGTCATCCTCATAAACTTTCGGGCAAGTCTGCAAAACATCTATTCATTCAGCTTTCTTTTCTCTTTTCTCTTCCTTTTTATTTTTTTTTTAATAAACCCTAAATCTCACCCTTGCATTTTACAGACTGATAAGTGTCCTGACATTGCAGAACCCAGAGTAGATTGTATCAGCCTTCATTCTTTCCCTTGCAGGTGTAGCCTTGCTATATGTGACATGCCATTCATAATAGGAAGGGGAATGTACAATACGGAATACCAGTCTTTTGTTACTGAATGGAAAACGAAGCTCAATTTTTAAATTGATTTTGAGAGAGGGAGGGAAGAAAAGAAATGGATATTTATTAATTTCTACTGTTAGTAAAACCCATCACTTCAAAATTTATAGAAGTGCCCGTCTTTGGATCTCAGACTGACTCTCTATCAATGCAATGGAGCTGCGCTGGTTCCCACAAGACAGACATCAGCCATCTGAGTTAGTTCTGCACACATTATAAATTCAGATACAAAGAACATGGAATAAATATTGCTCTTTGAGCTGGAGTCATAACATAGCAGGGCCATTTCTCTGCTCATGCTGTCGCATCAACATAAGTGACATTTCCAATGAAGTCAGCAGATTTAAGCTAAGTCAAAAATACTTTGAATGAAAGCTAGATTCTGCTATATTAAGGTCCTATCAGAAGAAATTCTCCCATCCTGTATCCTCATGGTTACTACAATGGGTACTAATTTTTAACGAATGCTCCAAGGCTAATTATTAAAACTTAGATGATAAACCATCATAAATCACTGAGTTTCATCAGTGGATGGGAGCTAAGCCAGTCTTAGGATGCTGTAAATGAAAGGAGGCTCATGAGCAGTTCATTTGCAGAGACAGAAAATGGTTTTATTTCCGTAACATAAAGAGGAATATGCTACAATATTCATCATTAAGAAAACAACTAAAGTAAGTCTTTTGCTAGGACATATAGCTCTGTGTCTCATGTGCAAATAATTGCAACAGACTTCAGTAGGAAATCCATTCAGTATCTTCATGATCAAATAGTAGTATTTCTATACCGACTCATATCTGTACCAAATTTCAGACAAAGAATTTGATTTTTATTTTATTTTTAGATGTTTAAATATGGAAACTGTTGTAACAAACGTGTATTTGAAAGAGACCTGTTTATACCAAGGATGACTACTTGGTTCAGTTTTTATTGTGTTCTTATTGAGTAATCAATCTCTGGAAAGGAAAAGGAGGGTCCTTCTGGAAATGTATGCAGAAATGCATTTTGAGTGGGAATAGCGAGTTTGAGTTGAATTTTGTTGTCACTGTGAAATGATTCGTGATTTTCATGAAATCTTCACAAGTTCCATCTGAACATTTTGACTATTATGAGCACTGGGTTGCAGCCAGTTTCTGTAGCTGGCAAACCAAGTGTCTCAAGGATTCAATACTGAGAATTTTGCTCAATGGACGACCTCAAACGCAGCCATGAGCAGTTACTGTTCTATTCATTGTGCTATATGGCAGCTGTTCAGTTCTGCATCTGCAAAGAAATTCAATAGTCTCAGTATAATTCCCCGGGCTGGTGTTTACTTTATATATTCCACTCCAAACAAGTTCTGTGACTATCACAGAAGAAACAAAATTACAAAGCACCCTGTCATTTCCTTAGGTTTGCTCTCCAAGCCATGGCTGAAGCATATTAGTGTGATGATGTGATTTTCATGACTGATAACTGTGTCATTAAAGGACTAAAACTAATCATTGGGTATCAGAATACTTGAAGTAGCCTTGCTTGTTTAAAAAATTGATTAAACTCATCTTTAGGCAGAATGTCTATTGCAAAAGGAAAAAAAAAAAACAAACATCTGAGAGAAAATTGATTTTGATTCCTTGTAACATAAAAAAGCACTGATCGTTTCTTTCTCCCCTACCAGTACGTAATCAAACACAAGCTTGAAGATCACTAACAAAATTATTCTGC
>JALIRH010000005.1:37114284-37154284 GCA_023055505.1 Callipepla californica brunnescens | reverse complement strand
AAAGGTGAGAAATGGTACATGTGCTCACAGACCTGTTTCAGTGTCTGGACCTGCATGCATTGGCCATGAAGATGGCACTTGGACAACATGGCCATGGCTGGGAAGGTCACAAAGCAGAGCATAACCCAGCTCAGGCAGTTGGCCTTGGGAGGTTCATGGTTCCTCCAAACTTTGTCTTATCTTTGAGACAAAAGGAAAAGCACTCAGAGGTCTATTATTTACTTAAGGACTGCAGAAAATTAAGGATATCATTTCTAAAAATTAACACTAGAGGCAATCTGAGCTGTAATCTACTCAGGGAAAATTTTTATTATGTTCAAAGCTGAATTCATGGCTCTCTGAGAACTGAGAATGAAACCCCCGTGGATGCAAACTGGGGCAAAATCATCACCCTGAAACTGGGATTTCTTGTTGCCTCATTTTATTGCATCAAGTGCTGTCAGTCTGTGTGTTTCTTTCTGTTTCACTGCACAGCTCTAATTCTACTCTGCAGCATTTCAAGGCTCTAACATTGTAAAATGTAGGTTCAAACACGATCTTTTTCCATAGGAATGTGTTAAACAGGCCATGAAAAGCCAGCATGATCAAAAGATGTTCTACAAAGTATTGATATTTCACTGCTTCTTACCTTGAGCTTCTCCAGTAATTCACCATATCAGAAATACAATATTTGTAAGTTCTTTTTCATAAAGGTCTTTATGGGTTTGGAAATTTAAACACCGCGAAGCTGAACTTGAATTGGAAACCAAAAGTCTCTAAGCTTGTACATCTTATAAAAAAAAAATTCAATTAAGTGGGATTTTAGCTGTTTCAATAAAATTGGACTCTCCCTTTTCAAGATAAGGGTCCTATAGAGCTGAAGCAACCTTTATGTGGCAGGAATATCCACTTCCACTAAACGTATAATCCTAGCTCAGGATACAATACACACAACAGGAAATCAATGTATAGTAGAATCAATTTGAAAATATAAAATAAACTAATATATGAGTGGAAAATTGACTTCCTATGGATTAAAAGCAGCACAAATGGTAGAAAAATCTGGCTTTTTAACAGGATGAGGTGGGTGGTAATAATAATGCAACTGATTAACTAGCTGGTCGCAAGCTGCAGTGTACACATAGATTTTTTAGCTTTGGTAAAAGGATTCAAAGAGGAAATAATTTATTGGTGCATTTTGCTCAGTGTTTGTCATTGAAAGGATGCAAAGTGTGTACATCACTGTGAAAAAAGGGGAAAAGTAAAAGATACAGAAAGTATTATTTAAAATATCAGCACTGTAACAGTGTAGGATTACTGTAGCAATCCCATTATCACTGTGGTGATATATAAATGTTTCCATTACAATTATCATTGAGGAGTTTATAACTCTGCCATTGAGATTTTCATTTTTTAAGGGAATTTAATGTTTGTGTAATGTGCTGTACTGTCAGTCTGGAAACTGAATGTCTCTTATTTATTGCCAGAACTGATACAATCTGACACAGAATTAAAGAAGTCCCAAGTTTGCCCAGTGCATTCCTCAGTCCTACCATCAGGTCGTCCATCTGATGCTTCAGACCTACGAAGATCTGTGAGCTATTGCACACAGGCTTCAGAGCTATTGTGCATAGGCTTGACTAGTGTCCAGAGAAAGTCATGTGTCAGCAGGAGAGCAAATGAGGATCAGCACGAAGGAATTTCAGCCACTCCGGCCAGTACACCACCTTCATCTGGCACTCAGCTTAAATGCCTCTATGTGTAAGCACAGAAAATGGTTGCCCAGAGAAGCTGTGGGTACCCCATCCCTGGCGGTGTTCAAGACTGGGTTGGATGAGGTTTTTGGGCAACCTGGGCTAATGGGAGGTGTCCCTGGAAAAAAAAAAGAAAAGAAAAGAAAGTAAAAAAAAATCCCTTTTATTTAATCTTCGTGTAATGCTCCCATGGAAATGTACTATACGTGGAAAGGGGAACATTAGTTTAGATTATTAATAACCGATATCATTTAAACTAGAGCTGGTTCCTCTCTACAGAATGGGCTTGACACCTCTGACCTAAATTCCATGTTCTAAGAGCTATAGAAAATGACAGCACAAAAGCATGGGTCTTGCCATCCAGAAGGGGTGTTATTGGATAAGAGTACTTCATGATGTTGGAATGGTTATTCTTTCTCACTAGATGTATTTTGTTGCCTACACCTTATGTAACAAATGACTCCTCCTTTAAACTGATCTTTCTATCAAGAAGAAACTAGTCCAGATTTTTCTTTGTTTGTAGGCATGCAACATAAACACCCACAGCTGTCAATGATCGTGGAAGTGCCTTGCAATTTGTATTCACCACAACTGGCAGATCATTTTGCACTCAGGAATACCACGGCACTTTTCACTTTGCTTTATAAGGGTAGGGGAATCTCTGGGAAAAAGAAAAGCATACCTAAAGAATATATATATTTTTAAATGAAGACTAAATCTGCTAAACCTTCCAATTGAGAAGTGATGAAAACCTAGCCTAGTATCTTAAACAAGTCAGATAACCAAAAAACAGTGGAGGCTTTAAACACCTTATTAGCTGCATTAAGAATTGTTACTGCAATTGATGTTACCGGGATATGTGATGTATTCACATAATGAACTGCTTTTCAGCCATCCTGAGATGTCTCATATGTCAGTCTAGAGGCTGTGATTTTCCAAACTGATAGGAGTAATGAAGGTGTGTCTAGCACTAACTGAGCATGGAGTGCATTTTAAAAAATGAAAACAATAATCATGCTAAATAGGACTGTTGGTTGAAGCCATTAGTATCTATCAGATGCGCTGTAGGAGCATTGACAGAAATAGTTTAATATATCGTAAAGGGTGGCTTCTAAAGTGTTTCGACCCTATAGGGTCTGTGAGGCTTCAGAAGGCAGGCCTGGCACTTTATCACTCTCCTGAGGTACAGTTCTTTTTCAGGGACATGATCTGGGATTTGGGAATGCCATGCATCAGCTCTGAATGCAGTGAGGACTCTGCATCCCAGCTCCAGTGGAGTTTCTTGTACGTACAGGGTGTCAACAGATCCTCCTGGATGGGAGCTTGGCCTGAGCACAGCCAGTGCTGCCCTTACAGCCTGGTGTCTTCAGCAACATTCATGCATGGGGAGAAAACTCTGTGTGTTGTCTGAAACCTTAATTGACAACGAAACACAAGTGGAGGAAACCTGGAAATAGCATTGTAAGAAAAGCTTAGAGATTTTCTTCAGGGCTGAGGACATACCTCTTCCTCCCTTCAGAGCAGTGATGATTTATGCCTGCATTCTTCCCAGTTTTTCATAGGTGGTAGGTGATTTAATTTGTTATGGGCAAGGAGCTGAGTTAAGGAATATGTACCTTGTTGTTGCAGGGAAATCTTGTCTGGGAATTTATTAAATAATCACCCTGCTAAAAATCACTGTTAATACTGAGCAGAGTGGTAACAGATGTTTTAAAGAAACGTATGTGCCTTTTAGTTGTGTCCTACACCTAGGATGAGAGGTAAGAGTTTTAAACTAAAAAAGGGTCAGATTAGATGCAAGGAAGAAATTTTTCATGATGAGAGTTGTGAAGCACTGGAAGGCTGTGGTTGCCCCATCCCTGGAAGTGTTCCAGGCCAGGCTGGCTGGGGCTTTGGGCAACCTAATTTGAGGTGTCCATGCCCATGGCTTGGAGTTAGCACTAGATAGGTTTTAAGATTTCTTCCAAACTCAAAACTCAAATGATTCTGTGATTTTAAGATTCTTAACCATGAATATCTCTGATATGTGATACTGGCTGACAGATGACCAGCTCCACACCATCCATCATCCTGCAATAAAATCTTGAGCCTCAATGTGCCAGCAGTAAAAGTCAGCTTGTCTAAACCCTGCATACCATAGACAGTGGCATTGTATGGGAAACATACTGTTGTACCAAGACATGCTGCTTCTGCACTTTGTCAGTGCATGGTGTGCCTGCTTGGAGGATGGTTGGAGGAATGGGGATGATTTGATTTGAGACCTGGCAGGATAGGATTAGCAAAAAGTAAAACAACAGCCACAAAATAGAGAAAAGGGATTAGTTAAGGATTTTTGGAGGAGAGATAGCTTGAATTAAAAGTCCATCAACTGCTTTTGAAACATTTGTTTGATAATCTGGATTACATTTAAATGGTTAAATACACAGGGATTTTAGGGTGCTGTGAAATGTGAAAAGTGAATAGAAGGTTGGTGAGCTTAGAGGACTCTTTGAATAGGGTCTGATGAGAGTTGATCAGAAGCCATAAAACCCTATTTTTAAATTGAGCCCTAAGCAAAGGCAGGGTTAAACAAACACATTCTGAGAGGGTTTCTGAAGAGAAAATAGTATGCAGAATTGGGTGGGAGCAGAGGAATATTACTGCTATATTTAGTCCAACCTGTGTGTGGTTATACACAAATGCATATACTTTATGTATACTTATTTCTTACTTGTATTGCAATAGCTGCTGCTGCCGTGCACTAGGATCCTATTTTGCTATCTACTGTACAATCCTACAGTAAAAAAAACATGCCTGCTCTGGAGATTTTATATGGTTTCAGTGGATGATTGCTAAATATATTGTTACTATCAGTTCTTTATAGTTCTTCAGTATGGCTCTAAACACTTACAGAAATATCTACGAAGAAAAGAAATAAGCCTTAGTACAAGTTGGCATCCATCCATGAAGATTTAGAAACCTAATTTATAAACATTTGGTAAATACGAATTAATCCTGACACGGTGGATTTTTTGTGCTGAGTTAAATAATCACACGTTCAGCCTATAATGCACTGGGACAATAGGTAAATTAGTCCTTCATTAAAAAATCATGAAGGAAAATGCATAATCTGCAGCAATGCCCAGAGGAAAAATTACAGTTATTTGAAATAAAAACACTATTGTTAGCAAATCTATGGAGGCTGTATTTTAAGGTTGTTTTTATTTTTTTCCCAAACAGTGTTATGGATCTTCCTGTATATTGGCCTTATCGTGAAATTTCCAGTTGAGTGTATTAACTAAGTACCAGAGATTTAATTGGAAATCTGAGGTAGAAAAAACTGTAAATCTCCTTTCAGTCATTTGTCTCTGCACTGCCTGCTTGGGAACAGCAGACAGTTTGTGCTTTTACATCTGATAAATGCTAACGAAAGCTGTGATTAAAACATCCTTGAATTCTTCTGTCATACGGCACAATTTAAAATTGTGAATTATCCTTCAAAACATCACAAGTGGTGCAATTGCACATTAGCATAACAGCAAACCTTATTTACACAAGCACAAATGTTGTGTAAATTGGCCTTTAAGTGGATTTTAAATGGCAATCGCAGGGTAGGTGTTAGCAGAACTGCTAAATAAAAAAAAAATAGCTATACTGCAGTATTTTACAAATGAATACTTTTAATGGGCCTATTTTCAATTGAATTGACTATTAAAACAATGAAGGCAGAAAATGACAACAGTTATTTACTCTGGAATGCAATATAAATACTGGGACATTTTTGAATTGTTCAGCATCTTGTAGCAGAAAGTATTTGTGAAAGTCGAGTGGTTATTAGCTTTCAACTCCCTGGTTGCCTTTCTATTGTGTGTAACTGTAAGCTTAGGGAAATAAGCCCCAGCCACGCTACTGGTCGTTGATAGCATATATAATGTCAGCAGTAGGATGGAATTAGTGTTTTTTCCCCTCTGCTCTTATTTTACCCTGCATTTTGTTAGTAGGAATGTCTGAAATGTAGCAAAATTGAGAACACAGTGAAAGGAGAACTACAGTCTGGGGATGGTCCCTTTATAAGGACGTGTCTCCTGCAGTAAGCTTCATCTCTATCTCCAAGAACACGTCCTGAGTTCTGCATGGGATGCTAGATGGGCTCTGGATGGTAGCAGCAAAACCCTAGGTTTGGTCACCTGTAGACCATTGCAAGTTAGGAATGTGAGCTGAGTTGGTGGGGCAGTGTTTAGTTCTGGGTGCTCTCCAGCAGTATCTTAACCTGCAAATTGAAATGGGATCCATTTATACTTCAAGTTCAGATGGTGAAGGGAATCTTCCAAAATTGCTGTTATCAAATATAAAGTGGAGGAGGCTGAAATTAAAAAAAAATATTTGTCCTTCTGAAATCCTTCAGATTCCCTTGTCTAAGTTTTCCTGCTTGGGGGCGGTTCTGAAATCTCAAACCTCTGATGGTAAATTTATTTTAATTTTCAGTCTAAGTTTATATACAGTCAATTCGAATTTTATTTTTCAAATATTATTTATTGATTTGCATTTGCTGTCGTGACAACTTTACCCCTTAGCTTAAATAGCTTTTCAGCCTGCTGGAGAGGATTCTCTTTTGGTATATTTATAGATTGATCTATATCACATATCAGCCTTCATTTTGTTGAGCTAAGCATCAAAGCCCTCTTAAAAACAAAGGCTTCCATTTCTCAAGGTATTTTTGTATTTTTTCTCTGCCCCAATTCACTTTGAACTCATCTTTCTTTTGAACTTTATCACTGTGTTTGGAACTTTCTTAACCCGAAGTCTGGTACTAAGTTTCTGTATCCAGCATTTCCTTACTTTTGCTTTAAAATGTCCTTTCTTACACAGTCTAGAATCATATTTGCTTTGATCAGCAAGTCATCATTTGCACTGTCAATCTTGCTGTGACTAATTGTCATCCAGGTTTGTCCATGAGAGGGAAGATTCCATCCGAGTATCTTCTCCTTTGCAGCAGCACCTCTTGATATTAATTCCTTGATGACAGTGTAGCAAGGTGGATTGTTTCAAGCAGGTCTAGGTGATATTCCAGATGATCTCTGTTTGAATAGTCATCTGACTATATGTGCCAATTCTGTGAAGATGATTCAAGAGCCAGTGAAGGACTTGGGAACCAATTCTTTGATGTTGTGGTGTTCATCCATTAGGTGCCTAGACACACTCTTAGACAGGACCTGTAAGTTCCTTGATCGGGGCACAGGCAGAATGTGGTCACCCTAAAATGTAGTCTTGGAAGGGCCCGTGCTGAATGAGACTACCAAGAATGAGCAAGAGGGGATACATTAACCTTCGTGCTGGCTTGAATATAGCAAATAAATGTGGTCTCATGACTGAAATAAAAATGCCATGTTCCAAAATGTATTTATCAGGGGTGAGCTTTGCTCAGTCTGTTCTAGTGCCTCTACCACCACTAAGAAGAGATTTTCAGGACAAGTTAAGAGTCTTCTGGACAGTAACAGCAAGCTGGCCAAGCTCAGTGTTTTTGTTTTTGCTTTTTAATTGATGCAAATAATGACAAAAATAATAGTAGCAATCCTTTAAAAGAAATACTGTCAGACTCCATTTTGTGATCCCTCTCCTCAGTGAAATCTCCTGTGCTTTTCCTCCCAGTGGGAAGACCCTCAGGTTGGTCTTCCAGCAGAGCAGCTCATCCACACATAAGCCCACATTGACAGCAATCTCACTTTACATCTGGGGTTAATTGGTCATGGCTGATGAGCTTTGTTTAACGAAGGACCATTTATACAGAGCCTTTTGAACACAAGCTCTCTGTTTTAACATGAGAGGAAGTAGAAGAAGGATATGCAAAGGCACAAAAGGTGCTAATATGACAGGGATTGCTTTCTGCTTTTATTTTCCCAATCATGCTCTATAAACAGAAGATTTTCTCTTGCGAGGTTTATTATGACTACATTTAATGCATGTGCTTACTTTCTCAGCCCCCAGGTATGAAAATGGACTTTCACACAGCTGTCCAAGACCTTGCAGCAGCTTGCATTTACTCTGAGCGGCAGCAGCTGCTTGAAATGAACTTATCAAACATTAACCGTCTGTGTTGTGCTTCTCCAACCTGAAACAGCCTCTAAAATTCCCTGTACTGTTCCACTGCTTTATCCTGTGAAATAATCTAAGGTCAGAGGCTTAATCAGCTCTTTTTTACTATGCTGCTAAAATAGCTTTTAAATTTTAGTCCTGTTTGCTTTTTTTTCCCTCTGACGATTAAAGCGTAATAATAATTATAAAATAAACTTCTCCTTCACTGTTCTGTGCTGCTACCCACTGCTACCTGGCAGACCTTTCAAGTGTCGATTCTGCATGACTAATTGATTGCTTCAGCTGGGGTTAATTAATTAATTAGTAGCAGGGCTGCATTAAAGATTGGAGGCATTCAGAAGTCCCATAATGGACGTGAGCTTTATTAGTACATAAAATGAGTGTTTAAAATCCACACAGCAACTAATATGCTCTTGAGGCTTTCATTAAACAAACCTATAAAATTACTTGCTTCATTATGTATTTTAGTTACTTTCTTCACATTGTACGGTATCTCTTCACCTTTTTCTTTTGCCAGCCAGTTTTAAGTGCCTATTTGAAATCAATTTCTCTAATAATGGGCTTAATGAGCTCATCAATTAAGGCTGCCATAATGGAATGTAACTGTGTGGTTTCAGTTATCAGTTAAACTCTGGAACTAATTTCCATGCTTCATCTATCAAAAATGATTGGCTAATATTGTTTAGCTTCTGCTTTAGGACGATAGGGAGACCTCGGGCCCTTCCTCACTAATGTCCGAGAGCCTGAATTTCTTCTTGGAGAAACAGAAGGGGAGGGAGGATAGGTGGGATGGGAAGAACAATGAGTGCTGAGATTTGGGCCCCTATCTGGATCTGAAGGAACTGTGATCCTGTATTTCAGTGCCAGCATGGTAATTAGTAGTAATGGATTACATTTTCAGACGTATTAGATAAAATGATCGTTCCACATGAAAAATCCCATTATGAGTTTCTTACCTCTTGCTCCCTCTGCCTCTCTCCTGCTTTCGCTCACCCTCTCTGTTTTAATAACCACTGCCCTTTTCTGTGACCCCTTTAAATAATAGTATAAATGGTCAATAGACCTAAACGTATAAATATTTCTTTAAAACAATGCCCTCACATTTACAGCAGCCAAACTGGGATTTGGGGAAGTGCTTCACAATACAGAAGAGATGGAATACTAAACATAACAATCTGTCAAGCCAAGAGAAGCTATGCATAAACAGTGCAAAAAAAAAAAAAAAAAAAAAAAAGGAAACTGCATATACTATTACAAAGAAAAAAAAAATCTGAAATATCACAATTTTAAATTCCAGTTTAATTAATGAAAAATAGTAACATTTCTCTGTTCTGGCTGTTCAAGTAGATGTCTTCAGATTAATGCACTATAAAATTTCTAGCTGCTGAGAAGGATTGATTTAGGCACAATCATGACTTTCCATGTTCACAGCAACAGAAACAGATGCAGACTGAAATATTAAAATCTCTTCAGCTAGCAGAAACTTGTGTGTGACCTCTGTTATGGTCATATTCAAATAACCTACTCTGGCATCTGTGGTGCTCTAGGCAGTTTCCTGACATTTGTCAGTGATGAAGGAAGACCAGAATTTGGAGGGAGAAAGGCATGCTGGAGGTTAGCTGCAGGAAAACAGCAGGGCTTTTTATACTATTTTATTATTTTTATTATTTTATACTATTTTTTATTTTTTGACAATCTCTTTGGAGTCAACCTGATGTGATCACTCTTCAAGGAAGTGCCTTGAATCCACTGTCAAGTGAGAAGGAAAAGGCTGTCACCAGGAATCAGAGCCTGGCAGCTGCTTTTGTGGTTTTGGTTTTCCTTTTTTTTAGATGTGAATATCCAGCACTGTTAGAAATATTGTCTGCTGGAACTCAAAACGGGAGATGTGTGAACAGTCTGTTGTGTCAACCCAAGATTTTGGTGCCAATAGAGAGCCCCAGGTGAAAGATGACTTCCAGCAGGTTGTTAGGTAGAGCAAAGCAAAGCAAAGCGGTCCTGAAGGGACAGCAGAAGCTTGCAAAGGTTTTCCTCCACAGAGGAAGTGATTATTATTCGTCCGCTGCTCTGCGAGTGATTTTGTAGTTGATTGAGCATTAATTCTCTGGCCCTGATCTTGCACCAGTGCTCATAGTTGATACTACTTGTGTGAGCCGTGTGTGATATTTGTATCCAGCAAACTTTCCTATCAAGAATAAGATTGAGAATGGGAAGAGTTCTGTTGCAAAGAGGCAGTACAGCAAATAAATCTATTTGCAAACTTCTTTGTGATGATCAGATTCAAATAACTACGCTGAACAGCATGAGCATGAGTACTGCTGTTAAGTTAAAAATAATTTTATTTTTGTAGAAAATAAGATATACATATTTTAATTTTGGTGATTGGTAGGATAATTTTGTACGTCCTTTTCTTTTCAAGTTTGACTTCATAGACAATGAGAAATCCAGGGTTTTGGCACAGGATATTTAAGGCAAACAAACTCAGAACAGATTCTATAATTTTCTTTTGTATTTTTTACATCTTCCACAATCTGTAAGTTCTCCAAGGCCATCTAAAAATTCATCTCTCCTCACCTGCATCTTGGGATGACAAAGCTTAGGAAGCCTGCTGTTTCTCCAGATGCTTACAAAAAAACAAGGCAGAAATCCTTTCATTACAAGTTATATATTATAGAGGGACTAGCAAGGGCTTACGTTCAATTTTCTTCTCCAATGTGGATGATTTTAATATTGTTGATAAAGTGTAGCTATAGCACTTGTAAGAGAAATGTTATTCCACTGCTGCAATTTACAAAATTATGGGCAAAGAGAAATGTGAGTGACAGACATGAAGATCAGTCATGATCCAAAGCTTTAGGCTGCCATTTTGCTCCTCACTATTTATCAGACTCCCCCTGGCCGTTCAGACTTTCAAAACCTCCTGATTCCTATAAAAAATGGTGATAGTAACAGTGTCTGTGTCACCCCTCTTTGACCATCTCTTTATTTCTACTCCCAGAAACACTTGTGTACATCCTGGCTTTGCATTTACAAGAAGACTAACCAGGGCTGAAAACACAACAGCCCCGACACAGCTCCCATACCGTACCTTCTCTGATATCACTGCAAGATACTTGGCTGTGGTATGCCCTTGTTACTCGTGATGAAATAATAGAACATGAGAAGCCCAGCAGGCAGCATGAGCTTGTACTCAAAGAATACTTTCAGCCCTATCTGCTAGCCAAGGGTCATAGGCAGAAAAGGATCCTCAAAAAAGTTGGGGTCTTCTCTGATGAATCCTTGTGACATGTGGGCTGGAGAAGATTCAGTGTACTGCAGTTGTTGGCTGCTGTTTTGTGAGTTTAAAGGCAGAATAGCATCATTTTTACACCTGGTCTTAGAATGTATGTTGCTCTTGGTTCTGCTGCACCCACACAATGGATTTCATGCTTCTCTCTTTTTTTTTAGGATAAAAGATGATGGAAACAAATTGCAAAGAAAACAGCAAGTTTATTCTGAATCATTGGTGGCTTTTGTTGATTTGTTTGTTTCTGTTGGTTCCTCCTTCTAAAATAATATTGCTATTATTAGAAGGCATTCAAAACAACTTGATGATGTCACTGTCCACTGAGGCTTCATCCTCTGTGCTTAGATGTGTGCTATACCTTTGCCACAGGAGGAGAAAAAAGAAACAAGGCAGGCCTTGAAACTATACATGAGAGAGCTCTAAATAATAGTAATAATAGCTATTTTAAGAACCAGTCTTTAAGGGTTGAGTGGGCTCTGTGTGCCCTATTTATGCCTTTTTAATTCTTGAACAATAGCTGTGGGGGTTTCTTTTCCTGCAGCACACGAGTGAGGTTAAACATTATTTCTGTAACAGCCTTTTGTTTCCAGCTCCCATGGAGAGAGGGGAAAAATTGAGATAAAGAAGTGTTATTAAAATTGTGACACACGTCTCTGGGAGTACGTTAAGGATAGAAGGAGCCTGGACGTCAGGAAAGAAATAATGAAATGCAAAAATCACCCAGACTGACAATTGGGAGCCTATGTAGCAGCTTAGCCTGTTGGTCCAAGGCTATTTGTCATAATCAGCGGCACTTTTCTCATTAGCAAAAAGCCATTACCAGTGGACTTTATCAGCAGCTGTGAGTTATCAAGGGGCACACAGCAATCCTAGCGCATAGTCATGGGGTTCAGCCGGGGTCCAGCTGCTTTAATAAGCCGCCAACTCTTTCCCCAAGTTCCCAGTCAGGTGTCACTGCCATTCCCAGGGAGGCAGCAGGCTGTTAACCACCTCCCTCCTGTCCTCAGTCCCAAAGCAAAGATTCTCTTTGCTTCCCCATTCCCTGCTATGCAGCCTGGGGAATAACTGAGCTAAGTACAGTCGCCAATCCTTCCTAGATCAGTCCTTCTCCCCTCTTTGAAGTCCCTCTCTTCTCTCCTTCCCTTTGCCCACTATGGCTTGCTCACTGTTGCACGGACCAAGATGTTCTCCATCTATCTCTTTCTCCCTTTGCTGTCACAGAATCAGTGAGGTTGGAAAAGACCACTGAGATTATCTAGTTCAATAGTCGTAGTGGACAAAGGCCTTCTTTGCTTATCCCCTTCTATCTGCAGTGCCAGCTGCTCAGCTCTGACATTCCTGCACATCAGCAGTAGGCACTGGAT
This sequence comes from Callipepla californica brunnescens, assembly GCA_023055505.1. NCBI lineage: Eukaryota > Metazoa > Chordata > Aves > Galliformes > Odontophoridae > Callipepla > Callipepla californica. The sequence continues at coordinate 37,141,829 of JALIRH010000005.1, read as the reverse complement.
CTGAAGGATTGTCTCCAAGTCTTCACTGACCTACCATGGCTCTGCTGACTTGCCTGGGTCTGTGCTCAGAGTGAGATTCTCTCTGCTTCTTGTTCTGTCTGACCTGTGAGATGAACCCATCATACCCTTTTCAGGCATATTCAGTCACCCCAACTAGACTGCATGCTCTTCTCTCTGTTACTGTGGATGACCAGGGCAAAAAATTGCCCATTTTCTGCCCATACTTTGTTGCCCCCATGACAGAAGATACTGAGCAGAAATATTTGACCCAGGCCCTGGGCTGAGAGCAATGGTGTGAGAAGCCCTTAGGATGCAATGGATGCCCTGCCCCTGGAGATGTTCAAGGGCAGGCTAGACGGGGCTCTGAGCTTGGTCATTGCAGGGGAGCGAGAGTAGCTGACCTTTAAAAGTCCCTTTCAACTCTATGGGAGAAATTGAGTTGAATCCCAGTCCTTAGGGAACAGATTTGGGGCTGTCTGAGCACACAAATATCCACGCAGTGCTGGCCAGATAGGGACACATGCAAGGAGAAAAGTGATGGTATTCAACAAGTCCCCAAGGTGCATCCTAAGTGTCCTTTTATTCTGAGGGAAACCTCTTTTTTTCTCCAACAGCAAGCATAATGAATGTATAGCTTCTTAAGCTTCTAGTGGGACCTCCCTCTGACCAAGAGGAAAATCAAACCTTTTAAGAATAATTACCAAATTATTTTCAGCTTCTTCATGTTCTTCACTGTGGTTGGAGTGGCAAATTTCCTATATTTTAATAAAATAACCAATAATAGCTCAGGGAATACACTAGAAGGTGGGCATGTGCTAAGTGTGTGGGTGATGGGACTCAATGTGCTGCTGCCTACTGGAATCATTACACGTCATGAACAGAAAGATTTGGGTGCATGTTTACCACTGCTTGCTTAAATTGGCTTTAAACACAGTTCAAAATTATGCACAAACAAACAAGTTATTTATGTTGTAGGAGCTAAGACACCTTCTAGGACCAAGGGTGGTACTAGTTTCACCTTGTATTGTCATCTGCCATCTAAGTATCTGTGTTGGATATGGCTCACATACAGAAAAGCACTTTGAAGGCATGGATTATCAAATCTACTTTAGGAATTGTGACAGAGATGTGTCCATGAATGGTTCTGTACTTGACATCAGAGGTGTGAGCAGCTGCATTCATCCAGATCCACCTTACACTGTCTGACTCCCACTGTGCTTCAGTGAGACAGAAGTAAAAACCCAGTCATAATCTTGAGACCTTGAATCAATGAAACACTTGTTTAGCTTGAAACATAAAGAATCTGCTGATGTTTTATGTTAAAATTCTTCATGTTGAGGCATCTCTGAATATATTAAAGAGGAAATTCAAGACATTATTCCTTCTCTCTTTGGAGATATCTTGACCAAATACATAAAAGTATGTGTATCCAAACTTTTGGTTTGCCTGGGTTACATTTATGAAGGTTGCTCCAAAAGTAATGTCTCCTACTTATTTCCATGGAAACTAGAAAAGCAACAATGAGCACAATAACAGTATTTAATGCAGAACATTCCCAGCTACAAAATACTTTTTCAGCACAGTCACAGTGCAATTTTTTTCTTCACAGAAGAATTCAGTGGAACACCTTTGCTTCATATGCATTTACATGTCAGATGTCATTTTGTCACACGGCCCCTCTGCTGCCACCTGTCACATAGCAACAAAATGTAATGGTATATTGGTAGGAGGGTTCATCCTCTACTGTCATCCCACCAACATCTACCTCTGACATGGCAGGCTGACACAACAAAATAGTACGCATTACTTTCAGAGCAGCCCTCATAAAATATACACTATTGTGAATGTATAGCAGTAATGGTAAAGTAAGCTTTATGTTTTTGTTGCCCCCTATTTTTTCTTTTTTCCTTTTTTAATAAGTATGTTAAAGATGAAAATATTTGTCCTTGTTTTTGTGAAACTAATGCACTACTCTCTGCTTCAGTGGAAGTAGTTGCAATTCTTAGTGAGGTCTCATTAGACATTTTTGATGAAATTTTACTTTTCCTGTGCTTCATCTTGGATGAGAGTTGTTCACAAATGTTCTTAACTGACAAAATATGATGACATGAAAAAAGTGTGATTGTGAAGAAAATGATGCTTTCTCTGTTAAGAGAGGTCTGGTTAAGAGATTTAGATGGCAAATCTATGCATTCCTTTCCAAACTCCCAGTCTGAAAGGGATCAAACTAGCAGAGGCTGTGAAGGGACATATTTTCATTTCTTCACATTTTTCATCACCGGTCTCCCAAAGGATGATGCCAGGTACACGTTCTGTTTCCTTGGGCCCTCAATGTTAATCAAGTTCAATAAGAGAATAAGCAGGATAACACAAAAGCAGGCAGAACCCAGGTTCATGTTGCTGGAGATCAGGCAATCCCCATTCACACCTTAGAGTCGAAGATATGTCCACAACTTGACACTCAACCCTGGAAAAACCCCACAGGAATAGAGACAAGAACAACAGTTTCTATAAGCACAGATATCTCATATTACTGGCAGAAATGGATTTAAACCTGCAGAACTGAGGATGTGAGCTGAAATAGGAAAAGCTTGAGCCTAATGTCCCCAGGAAAAATGAGAATGCCCAGACAGAACCAAGCAGCATTAATACACGAAAAGTTGAATAAAAAGGAAAAATGCAGTATAAACAGGGGCAAGAGGCAAAGTTAGTAATCATTTGAATAACCCAGTGGAAGAGACTTTTAATAACAAGAAAAGAAGAGAACAGTATGAGCTGCCAACCTTAAACAGGTAAGGAAAACATCCAAAATCCCAACACAGGAGGAACAAGTCTTAGAAGACTGCAAGTCTGCTGCCCTCTCTCCCTGCTCCCTATCATCTCACATTTCCAAGTGCTGCTCCTTTCTTCTGCCCCATTGGTCACAGAACCAAACCAATATAGAAACCATTGACAGAAGCAGCATTCCTTCATGTGCACAATGCGCATCAGGCATGAGAAGCAAGTGCGTACACTCAGAGTTCAGGTTCTACATATGTATAGTTAAGTCACTCATATTTCTTCTTTTTCAAGGTCTCATAGATATATGTTCATGTCCCTTTGGGCATGCTCAGTGGTACTAAGGGTGGCTGAATGCATACCTGCTTTTTCACCTTCCTTCTCTATCAGCTTCATCACTGAAACCTTTGACTCACACTCATTCACTTTTCCCCAGTTCAGAAGATTTCCATTGCTTATTAGGCCACAGTGAGCCACTTTTAAAAAATGGCTTATGTGGAACCCTTTGAAAATGTCCTTGTGCTTTCAGATTCAAAAGATAAAAGTACTTTATTGAGACTCCAGTACTTCTCTTTGAGACAGAAGGTAAACATATTCTATTACGTCCCCAGGGCAAAATTATTGAGGAAAAGCAGGACTGCTCACACATTAAAGCTGAAATAGAAAGTTTTAGAACTATTACTTACGGACTCCTTATGCCAAACTGCTTAAACTGATGCACTAATCCCTGTTGCCAAGCAAACCAACCTATATCAGACCCCAGAAATTAATATTTCTCTTCTAATACTTCCTCTAAGTTAAGAACAAGTTCCATGTGAGGTTGTCAGCTCCAAAAATGTAGGGCCATGGGTACTGCCCACAGAACTGGAGAATTAACACCATAACTCCCAGTGCACTACATAATGTTATGATGTGAAATAGCAATTAAAAAAAAATTATCAGAAAACCATGATACCTGTCTTCCATTTCAGTGTTCATTTGTGTTGACAGTCCCATAAACATTAGGTGTTCCTTCCAAGGCAGAAGTTGCTCATTGCTTTAATTAAAAATACTTTTGTTGTTGTTGTTGTAGTTGTTGTTAATGAATTAGGGTGGCTCCTCCCATCTCTGCCTCTTCAGGAAGAATCACTTCTGAAGTCAGAAATATTGTTTCAGAAAGGAGTGAAAAGAGCTGATAAAGGTTGTATGAAGGATACAATTTATTTACCAACCCAGGCCCTTCTTGTTTCTTAGTTCATCTCTTCCTGCCATGCCACCACCACTGATGTCGTGGCCCAACAGAATAAAATAGGAGGCATTACTTTCAGAGCAGCCCTCATAAAATTCATAATGTAGTTCATGTATATAGGCAGGAAACCTTACTTTAATTTTTAATGGTTTTTATTAAAAAAAAAAAAAAAAAAAAAAAGAAAAAAAAAGGAGAGCAACAAAACCATAAAACCAGTGGGATAGCTGACCTTGGTTTTGTGCTGCTAACACATCAGTGTGGTTTGATGGCAGTGGATTCCATTCTTAGTGAGGTCTCAAGGCTTTTGTCAGAGATTTTTGAGGAAAGATTACTCTTCCTGTACTTCATCCTTGAAAACAGTTGTTCACAAATAGACGTACTACCAAAAAGTGGAGACATGATTGTGGAGTGAGGGATATCTTTCTCTGATAGGATTGGGCTCATAAAAGTTGATTGCACTATAGGTAATAAATACACCTTCAGGGGTATGGATGCTTGAGAACAGATCTGCGAATAGGTTCTGCTCGTGCTTCCCAACAAAGCCAGAGAATGAGGGACTGATGGACTAATGAGAAAGGGGTGTTGAGGATCTGAGTTTTACAGGTTTACTTTCCTCAGAATTATCTACACAGGCACCAAGTTTTGATTTCTTTTCCACACATTTGTTTTTGTTTGTTTTCAACAGATAATTTGCTGATGATACACATTGATCTCATCTCTCTCTGTTTTATTAAGTAAGATATAAAAGCAGGCAATTTGTTGTTTGGAAAACCTGTAAATGTTTTTAAATTTTGAGGAGCTGTGTTGTAAGCCTCTGAAACACAAGCAAATCAGTTTTGGCTCAGCAAAGAATACTCCTGATCATAGACTTCTGCAGCAAGGAGGGAGAAAACTGGACCTTGAGTGTAAAATGCACATTCTAGCAGATTGCCTCCCATTCAAGGGAAGATCAAGGGCTAACAGTGTTTTCTCCTGCATCCTAATGTGTTTCTTCCTTAGTGGTGTCTGCTGAAAAAAACACTGAGTTCACCTTAGTATTTTTTTTTTTTAACTCTGATAAATTTTTTGATTTGCTGTATGAAAATACATGCAGTGTGCTGCTTTAAATACCAGATTCTTTAAATCTCATTTGAAGCATTCAATGGAATACTTTCTGCCTTCAGGCGTGTCCAGATTTGTATGTTAGGAAGTTGTCTAATGCAGATTTTTGAATCATAAGGAACGTAGGAAATGTAAGAAATGCCAACAGGAAAAATCCTGCAATTTCAATAAAATAATGATGACCTTAACCTTTGAGATGTTTGTAAGAAAGAACCTGATTATTACATGGTGTTTATGTAAACTTGATTTCTGTACTGTAGCAGAGCACAGAAAGTAAATAATGTTATTATTTATCTTGCACATAAGTCCACTTCGAGGCAGACAAATGCATCCTGTAACTGATTAGAAACAGAACTGTAATCTCGGCCGTGAAAATGAGCAAAGGAAATGTTCTCCAGAGACAGAAGCAGAGGGACAGAACTGGAGGGAGAAATCACTCACTTTTCTTGATCAGTTGTTGTCAAAAATGAGAGAGAATGATCATATCACATCAATTCTTTTGGACAGAATTATAACCAAAGAGTTGTGATACTGGAGTTATTAAGTATTTCAGATAATGCCTATTGAACCTGAAACCCTTTTTGTTCCCTTCCGATGTCTGTTTCTTCATCTTTTTTTCCTAAAGATTAAGAGAATTCCAGGTAGAGTTGGGAAGCAGCTCAACTTCAGTTTCAGCTCAAGCAAATCAGTCAATAATAATCTTATTACTATTATTTTTTTGTAGAGAATGTACAAAATAATGTTTAATGTGGATGCATAAGAGTGGAGAAAAGATGATAATCCTAGGTATCACTATAAAATAAGAGTAGTGGCAATGATATTTTTAGCAATACAGTTTAGGAATATCTGTACATAATATAGTGTCTTGTTTAAGTCTATTATTTAGGATTTAGAAATTTCTGTGTAAAATCAACAAGAAATAATCTATTATGCAACACTGCAGAAAATATAGAAGTCTAATTCTTGTATTAGGACAAGTATGAAACAGATGTATGATAGTAGTGCCCTGTTCTGCTCCCAGTTCAGCAATTAACACTGTGACTTAAACCTGTATGTAGGGACTTTACTGCTCTGGAGCGTGGCAATACACACCAGAAAAGAGTACTCAGCAATTTTACCAGTGCTCATCAAAGAGAGGAACTTCATCAGTGAGTCAGCAACACAGCTGATGACACAGTTCCTGTCCAGGCATACTTAACGCCCTGATGGTAGCCCAGCTGAGTGGTAGCCTCTATGTAAAGCTTACGGAATGTTGATTGAAAGGGCCTATGTTAGTAGAGTGTGTGAGGAACAGTGTTAACATAGCAGATTGTATCGAAAAGCGCATCAGAATGGATCTTGGGAATTAATTCTTCTGTGGTGTTGAGGCAGTCTATAATCCTAAAAATGTAGCAGAAATTAAGATATTTGTGAACAAAATTGAGATTTGAAAATGTCACGAGTCTGCAGGGAAGGTACATAGAACGTTATGGCAGCTGCAGGTCAGGCTATGGAGTATGACAGCCTTCTTTATGCAATAGAAACACATAAGAATTGTCACTGTTTTTCTTGCTGGACAGTGCTTCAGCATTTTTGGAACCACTGAAGCTTCTGAAATCTGTGTATGTGTGTGCATAGATGTATACTCATGTGCATTCTGCAAGCGTTTTTGAGCAGCAAAAATTTTGAAATATAAATATTGGTTGATAAATCTGCTTTTTGTCATTTCTTCTTCACATTTTGAGTATTGAGAAATTCTGAGAGACACAGCTTCTCTGACAGAGCTGAACCCATCTGAGATCCCCATTTATAAGAATGATTGAGTGACTCAGAGAGTTTAAGTGACAGTTCATTCTCTTTTAAACCTCCCTTCAGCCAGTCTCAATTTGTAGAAGGAGATGGAAGGGGAAACAGGGAATGCAGTACTGTATAAAGACAAAAATCACAGATTGCAAGATGGAAAAGACTCATTAGAACATCTTGTCCATTTTCCTGCTGGTCAGGATATAAATTCCAGGAAGAGGGTGCTCAGTGGAGTAAACTGCCAGCAGATTTTCAAGGATGAAGACCACAAATAGAAGAGAAAAAGTGGTGATGCAGGATGGAGAGGTGCATGTATGATGGGAAGCTGTCTCCCTTTGGCATGGTTCTCACCTTCCTCTACTTCCTAATACACTAGAGCACTGGAAGTACTGGGAAGAAGAGGCGATCCCAAGGACTGATAAGGAAAGTGTTCCTAGTAATTTTTGTCAATATTTATATAGAGGTTATAACAATTTTTATTAAAAATATCACAAAGTATCATGACTTTGTGGCCATCAGCTCTTCAAACTCAGGTTGTCTTTCAATTTCCTTTTCTCTGAGCCCTTTATCCTTGCCCTTCACTTCAGAAAGCATCTCTTTTCAGACTGAATGTTGAAAGATGATAAACAATAACATCAGAAGACAAAGGAAGAAGAAACAATAATATACTTCCCATCTTTTGATCTGATCTATTACTCAGTTCAAGTAAAATTATCTTATTTGCCTCTGTGCTCTTTGCAGCATCTTGCCAGCTACATCTCCTTATTCCCCATATTTAGCCTTGTTTCTGTGGAGTCCTGTTTGTCCATGCACTTGTGTGCAGTGGATTTTTGTCACAATTTTGACAATCTTGAATGAATTGATAAGGTCAGAGAAACCTCTGATGTGTTGTATGAAAACAAATAGCAAGAGGAAAGTAACCCTCTGGGAAGGGCTACATCTCAGACATAAGGAGATGGTCTCAGGAGATTTTCTGGAAAGCATGTTTCTTGGATCACACATCTTACAGAAATTAGAGTTGAATCTTATTCCTAAACTAATCATCCAGCAGTTTGGTTTCTAAATGACCTTCTTAGTTTTACTCACTTTCTTCCCTAACATCTCTTAAAACCTCAGGCTACTTTAAACTCATATTCCTGTTCTGATTTATGGCATCAGAAAAATATCTCCAAATAAGCAGAGAAGAAATCTAACTCTACAAAGCTTTCTGACTTATCCTGAAGTAAATGTGCCAGTCTTTAGCCAGGCAAGTAGCGTGGTTGCTTCTGCCCATAGCTGTGATGATGAAAAACATACACAGCATGTGGGTTATGATTGCATTTTATTGTGGGTAGGCTTGCTTATTTATTTATTTTCCCCAGGAATCTTGAGAAAAAAAAGAGAAAACTGCTTAATCATGGGTGAATAAAAGCAGCCTTCCTGAAGAAGCAGTTCAGCAGGGTGCAGAAAGTTTGATGAGATGCATTAAATCTTGCCAGAAAAGCAAGGAGACTTCTGCAACTTCCTGTTTGGGACCCCAGAAAAACAGATCAGCTCTGAACCATTTCTTGGAGGTTAATGGACTTCATGGTGGGAATGTGGGAATAAAACTAATTCCTCTGATCATACCATGCTGCTGCTCTGCAGGTGGCAAATTCAGGGCATGGTGGCATCAGTGTGCACTCTCATCTTGCTTGGCAAAGCAGTGCACAGAAAGAGGTGTTCCAGAGAGATTTACACCGTATAATAAATAAAGCAATATGGGGAAAAAATAAGAAAGGAAATTCCCCCAAACAGCTCCAAGGGTGCCTTACTCCATTTATGTTGTTGGGAATCTGTTGATTGATGCCTGTGCATTTCTACCTGTCTCTGGGAGACCTGAAAAACGTTTCACTGAAGTTCCATTGTTAAATGGTTTAATTATTTCTCTTCCACTCACTCTGAATTTGAGAGTCTAAGAGAATTGAAGCAAACAGATAAAAAGGCAAAGCTGGATCTAACTGAACATTTCCCTTTCCAAGTGAAGCTGTGATTTCCAGTGCAAAAAAAAAAAATCATCTGGCTACAACAGGGTTAATGGTAAAGACTGCACTTTTTTTATCCGTTTGAAATGGCTCCATGGTTCGAGAATGACTCTTTGCTTCCCCTCTTAATCTGTATTTTACGAGTGAGAAGCTTTGCATTATGCAAATCGTTAGATAGGAACAGGTGACATTTCAGCAAAGAACATGATCAGCGGCCCGGGCCTGGATTGGGCTGCTGATTTATACATTAGTATTTGTCACAAGGATCGCAAGTACTTCAGTCTACATTCTGCAATTTGCTTTTCTATTTTTTTTCTCCTCACAATCCTTAAGGTGGAAACTTCATCAAAATATTTTAAACACAATGGCTGGCCTGAAGGCAGCTTCTTTTGGTTTGGAATCTGGGGTGAAACAACATGGGATTCTTTTGGGGACTATTTGCTTGTGTTTATTGTCACTGTGTTAATTTGCTTGCCACAGGTTCAGGACAATGCTGAACAGGCAGCTCCAAAACCAGATCCTCATCAGCTGGACCAGTCTGGCTGCCCACTGGCATCGTTACAAAGCACAACCCATGTTTTTATTTAAACACTGTGAACAATGTAAATAAGAAAGATCTTAAAAGGCAAAAACGTGTCCCAGTGTAACTGGTTATTTACAGAGCCTTTTTTTCTTTTTTTTTTTTTTTCCTTCCTTGTGGGCCTTCTGTGATGGCAGGTAGGCTCAATACTGATTGATTTGTATGCCATGAGATAAGTTTCAGAATGTAAATTATTTCTAAAAATAATCTGGAAAAAAGATGAGGATTTATTGCTATTGAACTACTAGGAGCTGTTGATTTTGTTCATCTTCTAGTTCTCCAAATCATTTTGATTTTTATTTTTACAGTGTTAAAGTTTTAAACAATGGCAGTATCTTAAACCAGAGAACAGGAGATGTTTCTAGATAGTCAAAGTGCCATCCAAATGCAAGCTAAACAACACCGTTCACAGCATTCTGCTCATGCTCTTCAGCTGAAGATGGAGGGGCGTGTTTGATAGCTGCATGCTGTCCATCACTCCTGCCTTTTCTGAGAGGCACAATGATGTGGCAATTGTGTCAGAATGACCAGATTCAGAATGGCAACAAATTCACTCAAGAGCAGAAGTTTTACACAAGAAATTTCACAGTTTCACTCCACACATCTCTAATAAAATGAGCTTTTTCTTAAGAGTTCACTAGGAGACCATACTACTCATGAAGTTGGTGTATGTTCTTGCCCTCTTCTTTTTTCATCTAATCTTTTAGCTGTTTCTTTGGTGAGCAAAAGCAATTCTTCTCACCAACACCTCATCCTCTGGACATCTTACTTTTATTATAAAGGAAGCATGGTAGATGACATAATCAATTTTGCATCACTTCTTGCTGAATACTTATGATTTTAGTAGTCCTTTTAGGTTACAACTTGAATGAGAAGCAACACTTACAGCTTCAGTGAGATTTCTATTAACCCATAAACACCATACTTTCCCATTTTTTCTGCTTTCAATTCTTGTGGAGTGTAATAAAACGCAAAAATATCCCTTTTCTGTAAGACTTTCAGGTATGTTAATGATGCTTGGTCCATGAAAGCCTGTTTTGCTGGTCTTTGGATACATTTCTGTTTATAAATATCTCTTTTTAAGATCTAGTTTAGAAAAAAAAGTATTGATTGGGCATAGCAATCAGCATATAGCATACACCTTCCTGCAGTAAGGGCCACTAATCCTTCAGTGTGATATTTTATTATGAGCAGCTTGTTTTTTAGCTAGAATAATGGTTAGATTCCCTCTTAATGTGGTTCCTTTGCTCCTTAAGGTAACTTCAGTAAAGATAAGAACATTCTGAGAATGGCTCTAGTCTGTAATTCATTAATGTCAAGAGTCATTACCATTTCTTAATGTTGTCGCAATTAAACTTTAGTTCAATCCCAACATTCTCAGCTGTGGCCACGATGATGCCTTTGACAGGTGCTTGTCTTGCAGGTGATTCTCCCAGTGCTGTGGCCAGCGGCAAGGAGGCTCCTGAGCCTATCCCCCTACACCGTTGGCTGCTGTCCCTTGAAACATTCTCCAGGTGTTTGGCACCACTGTGCCCAGTGTAAGTCTGGAAGGTCAGTAGCACAGTCTCTGGTTCCAGGCTTTACCACTGGCGTAAGGTTTGCTATAGGCATTGGTTTAGAAATTTGTGAACTTACACCAAGCGTTGAGAAACTATATACCCAAGCTACAAAATGATTTACTGATGGCAATTAGTACAACAAAGAGTAGCTATGACTATGTTCAGTTTTAAAGCAATGCTTTTCCTATCAGGTGTATTTTTGATTCCCATATCAAACACTTACTGACATTTTACACATAGTGATAAGACAAGGGGGAATGGCTTTAATCTAAACGAGGGGTGATTTAGGTTAGATGTTTGGAGGGAATTCTTTACTCATGGGGTGGTGAGGCACTGGAACTGTTTGCCCATAGGAGTGGTGGATGCACTGTCCCTGGAAGTGTTCAATACGAGGTTGGATGGGCTGTGGCAGATTGTGGCAGGGGGGTTAGAACTGGGTGGTGATGAATTCTGGGGTCCCTTCCAACCCAAGCCATGCTATGCTTCCCCAGGCTTCACATTAAACTGATTTTCCAGATCTGGATATTGAAGTCCTACTGTGCAATCTTCCCCATTGCATTATTTGTTTATCACCTTTCTCTTCATGCCTTGTGCTAACTGAGGAATCCTCCTCAGTTTCTTGCCAAGAGACACTGGAAACTGAAGCATTTATGCCATTTGGATCCATTTGTGTTCTTTCAGATGAGTAGAAGTAGGCCAGGAAAAGAAATTTAAACTGGTAAATTTAATTCCCATAGATATTTTCACTACAAGATTCTTCTAAAGTGTTCTTTTAAGTCACTCCCTCATTGCCGAGGAAAAGATGGATTTTATGTGCTGAGGAACATTACGATGTGCACAGCAAGGTGCAGTGATCCATCTGATAGTTGTTTTTTTTTTCTTTATTAGTTCCTCTATACAGGCATATACTTGTAATACAGCTGCTACCACAGGATGTAAGGACATGTGTCTTGCAGTTGCCCTGCTTATGGTCAGCACTATTGACTGGGTTGGGGACAGTCATCTGTCCCATTGCTTAAGAGCACAGGGGAGTTATCTTTTTGTGGATGAATACAAGAAAAGTGTTTATGACTGTAATCCACAGGATATTGGTAACAGAAGGGACAATGAGAAAAGGTTGTCATTTGTCAGTATTAATCTGGGGTACTGTGTGGTGAAGGGCATGGCCTGTGTATTTGGCATTGTGTTGTCTGCCCTAAGGAATGTTGTTAACTTAATTGAACTCGTCAATTGCTTTTTGAAAACTATATTTTTTTTATTACCTTAACATACACAGGCACACACACACACACACAAATAAAATAAAATAAAATAAAATAAAATAAAATAAAATAAAATAATAAAATAAGAATATACAGGATGACCTGATGATCCCATGGTCCCCTTAGCTTCATTTCATGATGAAAGTACACAGCACCTCTTCTGAGACCTAATGTGAACTTTTCATGGGTGTTTTTCTATTATCAACTTTCCATTTGCCTGCCTACTATTACTGATTTTTTATACAGTAAAGTAAAACATTGCTTCCGGATGATCTATTTATCTAGGTTTGGGTTGTATTATGCTTTCTTCAGCCTTGAATTGTCTGCAAAAATTCTGTTTTCCTCCAAAGGTGTTAATTAGAAAATATTTCTTTTAGAAATTTGGGACTTTTATCTGCTTTAGTCTGGGTTTGGGGCCTACTAAAATGGAATAGTCTCCCTAAAATACTACATTTCCCTGACAATCTACTCAGGGTTTTCTATATTTAATTTTTAAAGACAAGAAATATTCCTGGATAAACAAAAGAAATTTTGGTAGGTGGCTAGGAATGTTAAAGGCAATACCTGACTGCTTAAATACTGTTATGTCGGCAAACTTGCTGCTTATTCATGCAAAGAGTACATGAGGTATAGTTGATAACAGAGCAGAGCAAAAAATTCTGTGAATGTATGGATAGATGTTAGTCCTTTAAAATCAGAACACATTTTGATGCATTATATTACATCAGAGAGCAACACCAGGAAGCGAAGCCTTTCTGAAGAACTGGAGAAGACAGCAAACATTGGATTCTATTGAGGTTATTTTAATATTCCATTGCATTAATAATTAATAGCATATGATCTGACAAGAAAAAAAAAAAAAAAGGATCTTATTTACTGATTTGGCAGATGTCAACTTGTTTTTGTTATTGAAGTGAAGTGAAGAAATGTGTCCATCCCAACTACTGGAATGGACTAGATGTCTTACACATGAAAGTAAGATTTGTAGAGTTGTTGATGTCTCATCATGTACAGACAACCTTAGGGTCATGGGTACCCTTTGAAAGAAAATTAAGCAGAGTGCAAGATGGTCTCTCTGCAAGGGTTGGAACAGTAACAAATTCAGTTAGACTCCAGCTTTGGCTGGGAATTCCAAGGAGAAAATTTGGTTTGACCTTCAGCTGAGCAATTGGATTAGTCCCAGGAGTCTCAAATTGAAAACTGGGGAGGGATCACTGTTTGGGTTGGTAGGGACCTTTACGATCAGCTAGTTCCTGCTATAGGCAGGGACACCTCCCACTAGACCATGTTGCTCAAAGCCCCATCCAGCCTGGCCTTGCATGCCTCCAATGTAGGGGCATTCACATCACTTGTATTCCTACTTTCTTAACAATCACAGTGTCATAGCATCAGCAGATATGGTTCATTGGCCATTCCTTCCATACTTATGTTGAAATCTGCTACTAGAATGAAAAAAAACAAACAGCAAAACTGACAGAAAGATACCTGCCATTCAAAACTAGCACAAGATAATAGAAAAAGAAACGTAACAGACTTCTTATATCAGTCTTGGATTCCCAGTGGAATTTCCTAGTCTTCTGCGAGTTCCCCCATGTTCAAATTTGTCTATAATGCACTTCAAGTGTCCCTTGTCTAATATTATTTTCCCTGGTCATTTATTCAGCAAAGGACCTTGCAAGCTACAGTCATGTAACATTGCTCTTCCTCCAGGCTGTATATGAGGTAGGTGAAAAAGTGTACAGCAGCACTTTAGGCAAGTGGAAAACTTTGCCAATTAAGTGTCACACAACTTCTAAAACTTAGGTATATCAAGCAGGGCTTGGTTTTAAGGGGTTGCCCAAATATCCCTCAGGAAAACAACAACCTAAGGTATTTGAGGGCAACCATTATAAATGTGTGGTTCCAGGACTGTTGATAATCCCTGTGCAACCCTTAAACTGCAGTATTATTAATTCATTATTGTCCTAGAAAGTATGGAGTCGTGGTTCTGAACTGGCTTATTTTGCCTTGGCAGCGGCTGCACATTACAGAAGTTCTTGTAACTCAAGAATTGTTATAGAGATTCCACCTTAAATGGATTTTATCAGACTGTGCACTGGAAAGCTCATGCTAATATTGGCTCCAATAAAGAACAAATCAGTGCCCAACTCGACTCGTCTTATCGCACAGTCAAAACTGATGGCTGAAGAAGTCATAAAGATCCCATTTAATCTCTCGCCTATCTATCACTGTGAATGTCTTTATCCTCTTTGTGCAGTGGTAATATCTGCTCATTATGAAAGCAAAATAGATCTGGCATGAATAAAAGCGGAATGAAGTGCTCACTTTGATTTTGACAGCATGATCAGTGGAAGCAGTAATCTGTGAGAATCAAAAGGGCTAAATTATTCCATAACAGTAATTTGAGGGAACAGCTCAGAGCATACACATCTGCTTTCATATATTGTGACGTGCACTGATAAAACATCCTTCCCAATTTACACTCTCTGTGCTTGACTAATCTGCAACAGCTCTCACAATGTCTAATCATGCCATCAAAAAGGAGAAGAAGTTCAATTGAGACTCAAATGAAAGAAGATTGGAAAACTATCCTCAATTGAAATTACATTTGTAAATGAGCCATAGTTTTTCTGTTCAGAGAGCGTTATGGTAAATCTGCCTGAAGAAGTAGTTATGCTGAAAAACAGCAACGTGTATCTAGATTGCATTTATTCCATTACTGCTCAAGTTAAATTATGGCAGCATGGAAACCCTGGGGCATGTTTTCAAAACTGATATGCCAAATTCATAGTCAGATTTCTGCAGTATAATTACAGCATCTCTGGCCAGCTGAAAGATTCCCAATGCATATAAATTACGCAGTCAGGTTGCAGTTATGGAGTCCTTATTTTTAAACATTCCTGTTATGGAAGGTTTTTTCTCCTTTATCTGTAGGCTGGGCCATGGCAATAGAATATTGGTCTTTTCTTACTTTCTTCATCTGTTCACAGCATTTATTTTATTTTATTTTATTTTTTTTTGAGCCAGTTACCCAGGCCATCGGTGTACTAAAAGCACAGAAAGTGAAAACATTCTGAAGTTGATATTGAGGGGGTATCCTACTGATCTACACAGACCAAACCATAACCTGAAGGCTATTTTGTCTGGGGTAGAATATATACTACCCAGACTGAGAGTGAGTCACTCACATTAAAGCCCCTGTACTGGAGCATCTAGTTCTTGATGTGCTCTCTATCGTACAGTAACAATCTGTTTTTCTTAAAATGTGTGACCCTTTCTGATCTTTGTTGATTCATGTCTGTCTTGCTGCAGTCCAGCTTATGAAGGTCCATTGCCACCTTGCTGGAATCTCACTTCAGGAAGCATTAATTTTCCCTTAAATAATCTGCTCACAGAGCTGTATGACTATATCAGCTGAGGCACTGTATCTTGCAGTCATTTTGGTTGGACTTGTATGTTACTGAATTTCTTAAATCTGGGAAACACCAAGTGAACCCCTGCTGGAGGAAGCTGTAATGAGTCTCCCTCATATTCTCATTTTCCTGTTGCAGACAAAGAAATGGTGATTGCCTCCTTCACCGAATGGTCATCAGGTTCAGTGATGTAGCTCCTTCTATTACGCATTTGTACAATGAGGATGTACCTGAAGATCTGAAGGTGCACAGGTAGCCAAATGATACTGCTGTCAATTCTGCTGGTATTTCCTGCTGTTCTTTTACACACTTAGAGAATCACAGAATCAAAGAAATTTGAGAATAGTAACCAACAGAGTCCATTTATCCTAGGAAAGTATGGCTGGACACCATTCTACAAATGTTTACTTGTTGCTGAAACCTATGTTGGTTTTACTTGTGTAATAAATATATAGATGAGCAGTTGCTACCGTTCTTGAAGATGTTGAAGATATAAACTAACATAGCAAAAAAATCCAGTCAACATTCACTCCTGTTTTAAAATTTTTTTACTCCTGTTTAGACTGTATTCTGCTAATATTTGAGTAAATATCTATCTTGGTCTGATATTACCATCACAAGCCTGACTGGTCAACAGCTTTTTTGTTTTTTGTTTTTGGGGAATGCATATTCATTAATTCAATGAACAAACAATATCATGTGGCAAACTATAGCTCAATCACTACGTAGCAATAGGATTTGATGAATAAAGAAATAAAGGATATCCCAGAACTCTGCATAAATTATGGAGTTATACAAGTTTTAGAACACCAAAAAACAATTGACTCAGTACTACTCTGTTTTTGGATATTCCAGCATGAGTTACATTGGTTAGCATTTATTTGAAACGCACAATACCATATGAATAAGCATATATATATATCTATATATATATCTTATATATATATCTTTTTTTTTGATAAATTTAGAATATACTACTTCATGCTTAGAAGCCAAAGAAATGAGAGTAGACTAGAAGTTTTGTAAAAGAAAAACAGCTATTTATACAGCTGAATAAATGCACTTTCTTAAATGGTCATGTGTCAGCCAATATGGTAAGTATAAAGATGATTTGCTTTATTGGCTGGTACATCTTGTGGCAAAAGTTATGCACAATTAGATTTGATTCCATAAGTACTTCTACCCACACCCAACTTTGTCCATATGATTAGTCCCATTAAGCTAAAGAGATGTAATTAAACCTGTGTCTGTCAGTGTTCAAGTGGCATTTGGATAATGTACTCAATAATATGCTCTGTCTGGCCCTGAAATAGACAGTTGGACTGTCAGATAGTTGGACTATCTATTCTATTCTATTCTATTCTATTCTATTCTATTCTATTCTATTCTATTCTATTCTGTTCTGTTCTGTTCTGTTCTGTTCTGTTCCGTTCTGTTCCGTCCCGTTCCATTCCATTCCATACCACATTTGTGCCCAATCGTTTCCAGAATCAGGATCTAAAACACCGAGATCTTTGAAGAAAGGTTGTATGTTTTTGCATGTTGCTTGTCCAGTCCAAACACATTTTCAGATATTCAAAAACTAGAAAGAAGTGATGACTTTATTTATCTATATGCATGTATTTTCCCAAGTTGTCATCATTTTTGTTTCTGCACTGGTTAGAAATTTAATTTTCTACTTCCTTATTCACATCCCAGTTATCCCAAAGTGCCACATAGATCAGGAGTTAGTTTAGCATGCTGTTTTACTCTTCAAAAAAGATGTTAGGATTACATAAGTCTGTTATAGTATTTAACAGTACAGCGGTACATAGCAGCCAACAACCAGCTTTGATTGTAGCTCCGGTGTTCATTCATTATTTTCTCTGTCAACAGTCAGATTTTGGGATGAAGTAATAGACTAAAAAAGTTTGTGACTCTTGGCTTGGAGAATGAGGAAAGAAATGATCTCCATTCAGTGCTACATTTTGCTTCATAATGTTTTAGACTCTCAGCCTCAGCATCTCTTCCTGGCTAATGATGGCTCCTGATCTCACTTCTAGAAATGGTCTTTCTCTGCTGGTTTGGCTGCCACCCTTTCACAACAGATCCCCACAGTGCTTCTAAAAGTGCTGCAGTAGCAGTTGAGAGCCACAGGCTTTCTAAAATTCACTGTAGTATTAATGTGATCTTTCCGTTCCTCACACATCATCATCAAATCATCAAATGTGATTCTGATAAATGAATGTTGTTAAATGCTTATTGCATTACAGCATTCAGCCACTAATTGTCACAATGCTATACACAATTAGAGGCAAAGAGATAAAAAATAGTAGATGAAGCACAAATTTAAAAGTCTATGAAAGTCTCTTTGTCTCTATTCTATATTTTTCTGAAATACTTCTCACTAATGCAGCATATCTGTTTTCAAGATACGCTTAGTATGACCAAGAAGTTTCTGATTTATTCTTCCTTGGATAGTATAAAAACACATTTTTGCAGCAGTACATAGGCCTTGTAAAAAAATGATGGCTTTCAGTGAAAATACTGTCCTCTCACAGTGGCAGCAAACATGTCAGAAGGTATTTTGCACAAAACTATAGTATTCCTTCAACACGCTTGGGGAGCATCAGATTGACGATGTTGGCTCTCTGTTTCTACTTCTGATGGCAAATATGGTATTTAGTATTTTCACATCACCTGCTGCTGTTGCTCAGGTTGGATGTTAGGGAGAAATTATTCTCAGAAAGAATGGTAATGCACTGAAACAGTCTATCCAGGGAGGTGGTGGAGGCACTGTCCCTGGAGGTGTTCACGAATGGTGGAAATGTGGCACTGAGGGACATGGTTAGTGGTCATGGTAAAGATGGGTCAGTGTTTGAATGATCTTGGAGGCCTTTTCCAACCTTAATGCTTCTATAATTCTCTGATACTGGATCATTTCTACATCCTATAATGAACTGTTCTCTGTCTGCTGAGAGTCTTCAGGCTAAGTATGTGAAACCGTGGGAAATAGGTGAATGTTCCCAGAACTTTTTTGGGTATGCTCAGGTTGTTTTGCTCCTGGAATTTTTTTTTTTTTGGTATGTTCTCCCAGATGGCCAATATGCCTTTCACCAGTATTACCAGTTCAGCAGGCAGCCTGTGGAAGAGGCTGAGTACGCTACTGCATTGCAAATCCTCCTTCTGGCAAAGTCTTTGAATGCTTTCAACTCCAACTCCTAAAACTTTTGCTGTGGGTGAATGCTTGCAAACACAGCAGGAAAGATGTTCCCTCATACATGTTAGGCTGTGGAAGATACAGGTTCTGGTTCCTCCTTGGCCTGAGAGAATTGAGACCAATGTAAAACTGCATGGCTTGTGCTGGGAAGTGGGAAGATGTATGTGGAATTAGTGATTTGCTGGGAAGAGCTGAAGAGCTGAGCGGAAAGGAGGGCATAGAACTATGAGCAATACAGGGTTAAAAATAAAGACAATGCATGAGGTACAGATGGAGCCTTGGGCTCCAGACTGTTCCAGAATGACAGCTTCCAGGGCTCTGTCTCAGCCACCCTCCCTCTGTAGGACCACAGTGAAGGGCCAGAGAAAGGCTATGCTGATAGAGCCCCTGCTGGAGGGAGATTCAAGATTATGTTAACGGAAAGCTTTCCTGGCAAGCAGCCTTGCTAGCGGCACAGCTGAAGCTGCTGAATGTGCATTTTGCAGGTACAGCAGTGTTCACGAGCGGGCAATGGCTGACATGTAACTGCTAAGTAGAGATGGGGTAGGGACCGTCATTTTGTTCAAACTCCACTAGTGAAACATGGTAAGGGATGGCCTGGTCTGAGCATCAGCCTTCATGCATGCTGATGTTTGAATGCTGGGCTGTGCTTTCATACCTCTATAATCCCGCTAAATGCCATGTGTGGTCAAGTCCATATTTGTTGGAGCATTTGTGCAACACCCTACTTTACTTTACAGACATCTTTTATGTAAATCAAGTGTTAATTATCCCTGCTCTGTATTTTGTGTTGAATATCATTTTTTTTAATTACAGGCTTCATCCCAGGTTAAGCCTGCATGCCTGTTGTTGAACCAATTATCATAAATTCCCCTGTAACAATTAACAATATTGGTACAGAGCTGCATGTATTTTAAATGTTATAATTATGCTCAGCTCTTTTGTTAATTGGCCTATCTGACTCTTTACTTTTTATGCTGCTCATCTGCTCATTACCGCAGCCATTTAATTCAATTAGCACCTTAATTAGAAGAACAGCCATGTCCAATGTCGTAGGACTTGTCAGAGTACGCGGCTTGATTAGCAAAGACAAACACACCATGCAAATCAGGCTGTAACATTTGGGGGCGGCAGGAATGGAAGGCAGCCAGCTGGTGAATTGGAAAAGGAGCGTGTCTTCATCCCCCAAAGCTTCACCAGGAGGGAGAAAATAAAGAAGGCATCAGACTGAGGAAGGAATAAAATAATTTACAATTCCACAAGTTAAGGCATCACTTAACATGAATGGTGTGTTACTCCTGGGGACTGGTTTCACTACTAAATTATCTCCCATCCCCAGTGCTCTGAGAAAAAAAAAAAAAAGAAGCGGAAAGTGAGATAGATGTAAAAAAATAATATTGTAATCTCTGATCATATCATATGTCCTTTTCAGAGGAGTAAGCCAAACCCCAAAGTTTCCCTCTGAGGGGGGGAACAAAAAGAAACACCCCAATCCTGGGAAAATCAGCGTGGCTCCATTCATCAACACCAAGCAAGGATTGTGCCCGGGGTATTTTTAAATCACCCACTTGACCCAGACCTTCTCGTTTAAGATAGCAGCTTCGTGGAAGAGAAACACATAAGGCTGTAGGAACTGTATTAAAAAAAAAAAAAAAAGGCTTCATTTTCCAAGAGCAATTTAAGTCTCAGTTTTGTTTTGTGCCAGTCTATTTAAATCTTTATTCCCTGCCTATTAATTCTCCTAATTAGAATTAAATGAAGCATGCTAAATTGCTAGATTAACCAATAATTAAGCAGGCAAAGCACTAACGTTTAATACACACAGGCAGCTCTTTCTCTGCTGTGATAGCACCATGTCATGCCTGCTCATTTTATTTGAGGGGAATTAAGAGGCTTGTCTTCTGTGATCAACACCCCCTCCCCATGTTAACTTACATCAACTAAAGACTTTCTCAAAAGAGGATCAATTTTGGGGTAGTTATCAGGAAACTCTTGATTTTATTTTTTTTAATTCCTTATCTGTGAGTCCTCATGAAACCCATTTGAATCAGTTGGCTCAGGAAATTCAACAGCTGTACATATATTTAGCAGATAGGAGATTTTAATTAAAATGATATATAGTTGGTGTGGTGCTCCTTTTTTTTTTTTTTTTCTCTCTCTCTTCATTTCTTTATTTCTGCTCACGTAATGAGGTTCTACACTTCCTTTCGGAGGACAGCAGCTCCTTTTCCCTCCTCGCCATCATTTCCCATCCCCTTTGCGTCCAATATTCATTTTAGATATTTACACATCTCTTTGTGGCATATCTCTTATACTGGGATCTCTCAGAACTGTGCAGTTCTCTCTGTATGTAAGTGAGGGGCTGTCTAAATTGCAAGATTCAGTCACCTTTGGTAGCCTTGGTGATTTTGAAGGTTATTGCTGAGGTGGGTAAGTGCTGGCAGGGCAGGATTAGAGCAGTCAGGAATGCTGGTACATCTCGAAGGTGTGTGTTGATATATGTGCCCTGATCATCTAACTCATTCGTGTATAGAGGGCAGCAAAGGCTTGTGATAGGGATTTGATAATGCTGCTCAGTTCCATGGTAACTGAACACATATGGTTGGGTCTTATTTCTTTGCTGTAAACTATTAGCCTAAATTTGCAGTATTTTTGGTTGTTCTCACTCCAGAAATCAGAAAAAAAAACATCACAGAGTCAGACATTCCTCTAAGTATGTCTATGCTATATTTTGCTGACAGATCCAAATTTATTTTGCCTATGTTTTTAGCAATTTGCCTTGGAAAATGAGGCTATCTGGCAGTATTAGTGAGCCATACCTCTACTTCGAAACTGCTTTGCAGCTGTTTGGCTTGCATCACAGATGGAGAAACTCTGCCTTTGATTAAATTGCATAACAAAAAAAGCCAGCACAGAAGTCCTTGTTCCCAGAGAAACCATACAAGAGGCCATGTCTGCTAATAGTCCCATCTCTCCCATGAGAGATCTTTCAATGAGGTTGTTTCAACAGTACTGTTGAAATGATGTAATGTCTCACTGCAGCTGAAAGAGGACAATCTCTGTCTTGTTTATTCCCATTCCAGGGGATCCTACATATTTTGGTACTTGCATGAGCATCTTCTGAGATGATCTTTGCCAAGCAGGAAGAAAACCAGCACAACAACAACAACAGAAACAAACAACAACAACAAGCAACAAAAAATAGCAACACAGTACTTTTTCTTCTGGCTTAGCAAATTGTATCTTCATGTCATACAACCAAATGAATACACAAGGGCTGGAATTGGATCTGCAGGAGGTTGAAATGGACAGAAATGAGACTGCTTCTGTTGATGCTAGCAATTCAGCAATTAGACCAAATATCAAAAAACTGCAGTCTACATTTTTAGATGGATAAATATATCCCATAAGAAAACAGGTTTCATTTCTTTTCCTTAAGTGAGAAAATTAAGCATCATCACTGAAGAGATATTATCAAAATTGCCTGACTTCAGATTTTCTCATGACCTCAACACAGGCTCCTTAAAAATATCAACAGTTTTACAGATCTTCTTCCCAGCTTGTACAAAATCTTCTGAGCAGCAGCTCCATCACGTTAGGGTATTTTCTTGTTCCTGTTCTGTGCCCATCTCTAGCCATCCAGAACAGTGCCAAGCATTTATGATTTGGAGTGTAAGCTATGCAATTTTTAGCATCTGGCTATGTTTTCTCTCTGTCTCTCTCTGATGCACACTGTGGCAGTGATCTGGCTATGCATGTGAGAACAATGGAAAAATGGCTTAATACTGTTTAAAGACGAAGCCGGTGCATGTACCTCACTATAGGCAAATACTCTAGGGTTTGTGTTCTATCATCTAGAGTTCTATCATCTCAGAACAAACCAGATTTTAACTTGGATGAGTTCAAGTTTAAAAAAAAAGTTAAAACAATATCTTAGAAGTGTCATGTGCACTAAGAAGTTGGCCTGTTTATGCAGTTGCTTGTGAAGAGAGCTCTACAGCCCCACATGTTAAAATGGAGAAGAATGATACATGCCATCTGAATACCTCATGGCAAGAAAGAAGGTGAGGTGGTGGGACCTTGGAAGTCAAGGTAATGTGGAGAATGAGCCAATTGCTACATTTCTGTAAGGGGACAGCTTGAGGAGAATGGATTTTAATTTCTTGTCTGTTCCATGATATGAGCCATGCGACTGCTGTGGTACATACCGAAGACAGTGGACTCTGCCTTCCTCTGGCTGGCTGATCGATTCATTCCTCTTCTTCTTCCTTCAAACTGATCTTCTTACATGCTTTAGTGAACATCATAGTCAGTCTGAAGTCCTGCTGTCGATAATGCATGTGTCTGTGCATGTGTGTGCATGCACGTGTATTGCACTTCATCTGTTTGATATCCTAGGGGAATGTGCAGGCTGTAAACTTCTTCATAACATCCTGTTCCTGCAACTTGAAGATATTGACTCTGAAGGGAAACAATGGCATGAATAAAATAAAAATAAAAAAGTTAATTATCCTTTGTGTTTGTAATTTAATTAAAGATGCAGTAAAGTTTTACTGTTTTTCCAGGTGATGATGTTTAGGGCTCTGAAAAGCTATTTGTGCTGGTGAGATTAAAGTGCATTTTAAAATGTTCCCCGAGCACTTTCACATTTGTTGATAGATTTTTAAATTAAACTTTAAATTGTAATCTAAATTACCTCCAACAATTCATGGTCCCTGTAATGAACTCCCACCATTCCTGCTGTCATCCTACTATGATATACTGTAAATGGTAACTGCTCAGGGTTTTACTGAATAGTGCTTTAGTATTACTGTACTATATTAGTTGTGTACAACCCTCAAATAGAAATCAAAGCACAACACAGGTTTGGTTTAGCATAGTAACTTTATTATTTGCTATTCTTTAGCCTTAGAGAACACTGCTACTGCTAACCATTTGGGATCTCACCAAATATACTTCCTAGTAATTTTAGGCATTCTTGTCAAGGAAAAAGTATTTGAATTTACCAGCCAATGAGCTTTTGGACATTAATCCTTAATAGGTAAAATAAAACTAATTGGGGAATATGAGTTCACGTGCTCATTCGCAAAGTGACCATGGCTCATTGGCCCCCGAGGCACAGTTAGAAAATAATACTTTCAAAAATGATTGATGTAGATTCAAAGAAGAGAGTATCACAGTGGGAAATAATTAACCACAGGCTGCTCTATGATATGATGTAGGCATGGCAAGACTATGTGGTTTCCAAGGAATTGGTCAGAGCAGAGCAGAGCTGAACTTGCAGATCCCTGATAGACCACAATGCCTCAGGCTTGTGGACCCATTTTTGTGAAAAAAAGGAGAATCCAAATGTAAGGTGGTCAAGCATACGTGGCAAGGTCCCAGTGATCTCTGAACATTTACACAGATGGGAAATAAGAAGAAAATATCTACTACTACCACAAAATAGATAAGAGAAATCCAAAAACTTCTGAGAGAACATTAGGAGACCAAAACCTGCTTGCTAGAGAAGGATGCCCTATTAGATTCCAGCAGGCTTTTCCATATTGACAAACAGCTATGTCTTGCTGTCGGAAAGCTAATGATTGGCCTTCCTTCCACTTAGCTGCTTAAACTGTATAGATCTCATCTTTTGGACTCTACTAATTCACTCTTTTAATTACATATTCTGTGAAATGAAAACTGATTTGTTTGGTTTCCTTTGATTCCTTAGTTCTCCTGCTATGAGAAACATGAAAGTACCCGTGTTTCCTGTTCTTCATATTAACATATCAACGGCTGTGCTGGCAACTGTAGTTATTAGCTAGTTATTAGCCTTTCCTCATTCCAGTATTCTTCTCCTCCATATCCTTCCTCCCTCACACCCCTTTGCTGTTATTCTCCTTAAGGAGAACAGCATTGTCTATAGAGCTGGCATGCCATAACCACTGTCTTCCAGGCTGAGCAGCACTGTGTGTGAGTTTCTTTTTATTTCTTCCCCATCTGTGTTTTACCATCTATCTGCTGTCTAGAGATGGATTGAACCAAACTAACCTCATAACTGATTTTTGGAAATGTGTTAGATATCATCTATCTGGACGTCAGTAACGCATTTTATACAGGTTAATAATTGGTTAAACTGGAGGAGATGGGAGTAAGCATAAGGATTAGAGGTTGGGCCAGGCTCCTACTAACATTGGGACAAAAAAAAAAAAGTGAGATGGGAAGTGCTCACTAAAAAGATGGTCACTACAGTCATTTTGGTCATGCTTCTGGACTGGACCTTGTTGAATATTTTCACCCATGACTGTGATATAAGGGAAGGAAGAAGGAACAGGATTATGGTAATATTTGATGATGAACCAAAACTAGGGCCTAACTTGAGCTGGAGGAGAAAGAACTTGTTAATTTTGGATTTTGGATCTGATCAAGCTTAAGAGCTGTGAGATCATGCAAAAAAAAAAAAAAAAAAAAAAGTATTTATTCTCAATCTCCTGTATAGTTTACATTTTAAATGAACTCTTTGCCTCTCTCCCTTTCGTTTGTCTTTTGAAAATGTATAACAGCAATGACAACGTTGCCTGATAGAAATAGTGAAGGAGATAGGAAAGACAAGAAAAAGTCTGTCAGTATTTGATAATGATTTGCATGACTGTACTTAAATAGAGTAACCATTTATCTTCCTCCTTCTATTCAATAAATTTGAATTTATTGCTGGGAAAACTGTGATGTTTTATAGCACTTTTAAAAAACAATAGAAAAATTGAAAGATTTCAGAAAAAAAATGTCTGCAAACATGAGTTAGGCCTGTGAAATGCATTTTTGGAAGATATTTAAGAATTTCAGTTTACTTAGTTTATAAATAAAAATAAAATAAAATAAAATAAAATAAAATATAAGGGGGAAATGGTTTGTAGAAACAGGCGTTTGTGTATAGAACTATTTTCTCATTATTCTCATTATTGGTGGATCTCTGGATAAAATGAATACCAAGACCCAGTGGCTGGAGACAAACAATGAAGGCACAATGAGCAGAAAAGAAACACAATGTTCTGGTGAACCCATGGAAACCACTTACACAATACAATAACTTCTAACTTGTATGAACTGAGTCAAGCCCCACCCAAGACATTTCAAATAAATCATTAATTTGATGTGGAGTTTATGACATGTAGTTTCCTTATTGTAAGATTATCTTACAGGTCACTTTTAAACATCTCTGTCTACTGATGATCTCTGCATTTATCAGTGTGCTTTTCTGAAAAATATGTGGTTTTCATGTCCATTTTACTTCCAGTTCAAAAGTTTAGAGAGGCATTCAGTTTGTACTCAATTTCTACCATAAAATGCAAGAACAGAAAGCTTTCCTCTGCTTTGAAAGCAGGGGCCATGGTAAGCAGTTCTTTGTACCTATACACACACCATTCAAACTCATTGCAGTGAGATGGAACCGAGGATGTTCCTTTCATGAAGAAAGAGATACAGCAGCAGTGATATGTATTGCCTATTGTTCTACTCAAAACAAAATGAAACATAGCAAAAGTTTAGTATCAGTATAAATGCAAATGAATATCTGCCTTGAACTTTGTTCAAAAAAATAAATGCCATTATTTCTGCACTGTGTTCTAAATGCTCTACTCTTAATGATGAGAAATTGATGTGTTAATTGTCTTCCTAGTCCCACAGAATTGAATAGGAGTGTGTCTACAAATACTGGGTCAGCTGTGTAAGTAAAGCATTCATTGTTCACTGCTTGCAGAATCCCTACGCTATGACAGTAAATATTGTTTCCTCCCCGGCTTAAAAGAGACAACTACAGTATTTCTGTATCGCTGGAAAAAGCTACTTTTTTTTTTCTTTTTTTTTATAAGTGAAATTACTGAAGGAAAGCAAAAATATTTTTTTGTTCCATGTGTGGGAAATTATTTCTCCCCCTTTCTCCAGTTTCTGTTGTCAAACTTTCCTGATTTTATGCAATAGACAAACAGGTATTCATCTATTAAAACTCCATCCCCAATGTATAATGCAAGTATTTATTCTTCTAAATGCCTACAGCATTATTTACAATGCCTGAGGACTCTGAGTGTTCCATCTAAAGGACATTGTTTCTTTTTTCACCCTTTTGAGAGTAATTGAGATTGTATGAATCTGATGAATGAATATATATTGCTGCTTTACATGTTGCTATGTTGGGATGGCTATTCGTAATTTCAGGTCGGACGCAGATAACAAACTTGGTAGTGTAAAACAGGATCTAATCTCTCACTAATAAAAATTCATATTCCATATTGTACATCAGGCTGTTGATGTTAAAATGCTGCAGCGGTGCTAACATTAGAATTCAGAGATATTTGTTAACGTTTCTCTTGAGACTGCTCATAGACGCACACCCTCAAAAGATAGCGAGAGTCTCAGAATGAATTTGTTGGTGAGGCTCTGGAGCCCTATTCTATTCATATGTGGTTTCATTTTTCTCAACATGACCTTTGATTCGCAGCTGCGATGGCTTCAGTTCGCTACTGGTTTGGAGGCAGCAGCTTTAAGGGAAAATGAGTCCATGTCTTTTTTAGCTCTTAACAAAACTGTTGTCTTGTAGCAAACAGAGAGATCATATCTCTCTCACAAAGTGATACATGTAGGTTAAAGGATGTCTGCCCTGTT